>JAPDSC010111029.1:0-20933 GCA_026290005.1 Latrodectus geometricus | reverse complement strand
GATTCATAAAGACGTTTAAATAATGAATTCTTAAACACTAAAGTATATTTAATCAGTCAAATAAAAAAGCCAGCAATAAAAAGCAAACTAACCATCTTACGGAATGAAAAAAATTCAGATAATACACAGGAAACCACAATGTTTTAATGAATATTCAATTATCTTAATTTCTTTTTTAATGAAAAGGCCAATTTAGAAAAAATTCAGATAATACACAGGAAACCACAATGTTTAAATGAATATTCAATTATCTTAATTTTTTTTTTTACTGAAAAGGCCAATTTAGATATTCAAATTCAAACCTCGTGTTCAAGAAACTTTGACAGGACAAGTGGTAGTCCATAAATTCAAAACGTTTCTGGTGTTGTAATTAGTTTAAATTAAAATGACGGACCTCGTGTGGATTTTTATTAATTTTATAACATAAAACAATAACAAGTAAAAGTAGCAATAACAAATAAGTGTAAAAGTAATAAGCTGACAGTCAGTCAAGCTCCATTCTCCCCCGTGGTCAGAGGCGGAATGCCTCGTTTACATAGAGGGCGCTTCGTTTTCTACGCTTGCGCCAACAACAAGTTTTGTAGTTAATTATCATTCAGTAATACACCAACTTATGCATATAATAAACTTTATATGATAAGATAAACTCTTATTAGCTAACATTTCTCTACACTTCTGTGAATGTCATTCTTCTTTTAAGGGTTGTGAGATTGGTCGTGAAGAAACCCTGATGTGATTGTCCTTATCGATGTAATTCTATGCTGACATTTGTACAGAAATAATCATTAACAAATTCTGGTGAGAGTAATCTGTACGCCCATAGTGTTTTAAAGAAAAGTGTGCAAGATCTTCAGAATCTATTACTTTCAGATCTCATCAATCAATCAGGCTTTTCAATGTGACATCACTGTAGATGATATTCGACATCAACATTTTTGAAAAGTGGCGTGGTTACAGTTGCTCTCTAGAAAATATTATTTTCACGAATATAATTACTGCCATTAATTACTGATACTAGAAAATCCACAGACTGATTGTGCTCAGAGGTCACTTTTGATGCAATTGTTGCTCCTTAGACATTACATTTCCATTTAATACTCGCCCGTCTCTTATACTGAGATTAACTTTCCACCCACCATTTTGCTCTGTCAAGCTTGTCTTGCCACTCTTTATGGCTGCTGTCATGATTTTAGACACGATGTCACTAGAAACGCCTAAGTATTTGTATGTTTTTTGGACATTATTCCAGCTAGACGAGCTCATATAATTCGTTCTCTTTGAAAATCTGTGAGATCCGACATTTTACGCCTTTAAAAAAATCCTAAACTTATAGTTCTTTGTTAAAGCTACCACAAACCAATAGAATATATAAATTTTTCTTTAAAATGCCGACATAAAATTTTTATTACATTTTAATGTTTAAGCACATTTATTAAAGTAACTTTTATTTACAGGTGTTTTACTTATTTGATAAATACCTATAAATCATGACTAAAAAAAAAAAAAAAAAAAAAAAAAAAAAAAAAAAAAAAAAAAAAAAACAATGTTTCATCAAAGATAGAAATTGTTTTCTGTGTGTCAATCAATAGTAGTGTGGATAACAAGCAGTTGCTAATAGTTTTAAATAAACTATTTTATTATTGTTAAGCAAATATATTGCCCAGAAGTTTCTAGGCTCTAAGGACAAGGAAAGGAATAGTCTAAATTTTATGCAAATTTGATACGCATATGTTTTTAAATAGAATTCTTAATAAGAAAACACATTTTATTTAAGGTGTTCATTAGGACTTCGTTAGAAAATCAAAAAATTGCTAAAATATCGTTGCATATTTTAACAAACCAATATATTTCTGCATACGTACAATTCTTCAGAATGATATGGTTCATGCATACCATCTTTGAATTCAATAAAACATGAGCATTAAATAAATATTGTTAAATTACTTCATGCGACATTTTATCTTTATCAATTTTTAAAACTTTTATTTTGAGAGCAAAACTTATTTAACTTTTTTTGCAACTAAAAACAGAAGTATGGCTAAATTATACAAAGATAAAATAAATCTTCTAATAATTCACACCCACAAATCGGTCTTAATGATTTTTTTAATAACACAGAAAAAATAAAACATTAATACCTCCTATGTATAACATAACCTCGCCAGTTATTTCCCAAAATTGTACTTGGGGACTACTTATTATCTCGTTGATTCAGAACACTGATAACTTTTTTTTTGGAGAATCTTAAGATCAGAAATGAAAAAAAAATCCCTTACAGTATTCTATCTTATAAGACAAATTACATTGATTAAAACTTTTTATACTTCATGTCTTACCAAGAAAAAAATTAAGAAAAAAAAGTTGAATTAAATTTTTTCATAAAAAAATGTGAAAGGTTCTAAGTAAAAGGAAATTTCACGATGATAAATTACCTCAGCACTAGAGATTGGCAATTCTACAGCGGTAATCTTTTCAGACGTAATTAACCAACTGATGAGCCTATTAAGATACTCGAAGGTTCATTTTAAGATGCTTTATCTTCAACGTCGTACTTAATGATCCGTTGGAGTAGCTTCGCCTTGTCAGAATCGAAGACAGCTGATGATGTAACCGAGTGACAGGATAAGAAGAAAATACATACTTATTTGCACCTATTGACTTTCAGCGAAGAATAAATAAACGAGGAATAAAGTAAGCAAATTGATCGAACTTACAAACTATCCAAGTTTAATATTTGCTTTTCTTTAAAAAGAAATAAGTCATTAAGGTGCATATGCCATCAATAACTCCATTGGAATGTTGTTTCACATATTATCAATTAATAAATATTTCTTAATTATTTCAATATATGTGGAACAAAATCGAATAAAAAATTATCATTTACCTAAGAAAAAATTATGGTTGTTTCCACATCAGTTGATGAAAATAATTAAAATATTTTCAGAAAGTTAAATTTATTTATCTTATTATATAAACCCATTAATTTGATAAAAATCTAAAATTTTCTAAACATTAATTACAGAAATAAAAAACTCACTACAATAAATAAAAATTTTGGTATTATAAAAATGCTTTTCTATATATATTTTTTTAATATGAATTTTTGAGGTAAATTGATATTTTTATGTGTGAGAATGTATTTTCTTGGAATACTGATTTTCTTAAATTCCAGAAATATAATTTAGAAACATAATGTGTATTTATTTTTGATCATTAATTTGGTGGCACAATAAATTTTTAAATATCAAATTTGTTAAAGATAGTTACTATTTGTTTATATTTAAAAAATAAAGTCTAATAGTATTTACTTCCTTTAATGAATTTGATAAAGTATATTAAATATCATGCATCAAACAATTCAAAGAAATATCTATATTTTATGAGCTTTTAAAAATCCTTAATAATATTATCCCTGCTGATATAAGTTTTTTTGATGTAAGAAATTTTATATTTTACTTTTTTCAAGACTCCAAATCTAGATTATTTTAATTAAGAGTGCCTGTCACATTTTCTTCATGTACGTTTTATTTAAACTTCATTTTAAATGTGATATATGACATATTTTTAAATTAAAGTTTAAATTTTACGAAGTTTAAAAAAAATAAGCATTTTGACTAGTTATTTTTTATCACTTTTACTGTACTTATCTGATACTATATGCTGATACTGATGGAATTTTATTTTTCTACATATGCTAATTTATTTATTAATTATTTTTTAAAATAAACTATTTCATTGAGAAAACTTTTCTCACGAGAAGATATTAAAAAATTATTTTGAATACAATATCAAGTATTGAATACTTATATTTTATTAATACATGAAGCTACAACAAGAATGAGTTACGCTATTTAAACATATTTTTCTATTTATTAAATTTGAAAAATGTATTGACTATGTTTATAAGGAAGAAATAACTCTTAAAACAGCATAACTGAATTACTATGTTACTAATTATTACTAATTATGATTATGACTAAGTATAATTAATTATTACTAATTATAACTAATTCTAATAAATTAAATAGACAAAAAATCAAAAATATAACCATAGATCATAATTTAAAATATATAAATTGCACAAACACTTTTTGTCAATAAATAAATTTTATAATAGATTTTTTTTTTCTTCTAGAAGAATGTTTGTGGAATTTATTTCATCTTAAATGATTATTTCTAATCTATAAATTTCACACTTATTTATGTAAAACTAAAGAAATTCAATTTGATACTATGTATCAAGCTGAAATATTATATATACGTGACTTGTAAAACAATTTTAAAATTTAAAACTGCGGAATTTTATTTTCATAGTTGATGAGTTATTCAAACCTTTAGGTGCTGTAAGTCAATAAAAATTATAAATAATCAGCAAACGTTCTTAAGTTGTTCAAAGAATTTGAATTTTTTTTCGATACGTAATAACGCATTCGATATGTAATGAACATGAGCTTTTGCAAATATAAAATGTAATTCTAATAATGATATCCATCCAATTATGTAACGTTACATATTAAGTATTAAACATCTATCTTATACAATCAAAATGGTTTTTCAGCAACTTCTGTATTTAGCTGTTCGTGTTTTAATTATGTTTTCTAATCTTCTCTAATTGACATCAGCAAATATTGTGATGAAACAAATATTTAAATTTTTAAAACATTTTGATATAAGTATATAATTTTATCAAATTAAATTTATTCCTATATGTGTGGTAAATGAAATGTGTAAATTGTTTAATTTGTATTGATATGTTTTAACGATAAGGTTATAGTTATAATACAAGAACACCAATTATGTAAAAGCAACCATCTCGCTTTAGGTCTTTCTATAAATGATTTTATCTTTTTCCAGATATTCTTTGAAGATAATAATGCGACAATTTCACCAGATACAGTGATTGATCTTTTTGGTAGTCAAGTTGCACTTTGAAACGCTACCGACATTCTCATTGGGTAATGATCATATTCCTTTTTGACTTATTTTGTTGAAGGAAAACCACTATTGATCACAAGTGACAATTGGGTCCAAATTGTTGCCCATTGCCATTTTTGGTCAGATTAATCCAGGTCTGAATAACTCAGTTTTTATAAGCTTGAGCCAGCTCATGTGACATAAAAGTATATAAGTTGTACGTCTATATTATGTGATGCTTATTGCGACTAATGTACATAACACTAACGTCTAACTCCATAACTAACTCTTAATTGGATAAATACTAATTTTCTTCCACGTATTTTTGCAGGCGGGCCTTATCAACCTCAGTTAGTCGACAGTGCACACTGTAAATGGTATCGTCCTTGTTTTTGAACTTTCGGCATCTTCACAGTTTCACATATTACAATAGATATGCTAATTTGATAGATGTGCTAACTTAATAAAATAATTCTACTTTATACCTAATAATAACGATTTAATTTTAAAAGTCTCGTGGCTCAATGTTTTAAAACAAGTCTTCTTTCAAATGCCAAAAATCATCTCACAAAATATGAGCCATATATTCTGAAATGTCTATTACACATAGAATATTTACAGTTATTAATTACAATTAAATAGTAATTACATTTTGCATTATTTTATTTTTTTTACATTCTACATTCTCTTTATTACACAGCATATTTACAATTTTATTTTATTATGAAAAATTAATCACAACTTTATTTTGTTAGAGAACGTTTTAACTTTTTGAGATTTAAGTCATAATTTTAGACGAAAAAATATTAATTTTTTTTTTATACTTAAAACTACAATAAATTATTAAAATGTAAAATCTAATGTGAGCATTTTTTTATTTCTTACTATGAATTATTTTTTTTACATTTACAGTAATTTTTAATTTAAAAGCAGGGGATGTATATACAGATAACATGAGCAAAATATTTACAAGAAACTAACTTCTAATTACTTAAATAACACATTTTTATTCACATGTATTTTTAAAAGAAAAGCATCATTAAATGAAGATATTCTATACGTAATGTGACCCTTAAAGCGTTACTCAAATTTAGTGTCATTTATATGCCATCAAATAACTAGATGATGTGGAAAATTCAGAATGCCGTCACTTAAGATGTTTTATGTTATTATTCCCTGTATGTGTTAAGCTTCCAATCTTAAAAAAAAGAAAGTGACTTATAAGTTATTTTATGTGACAGTGGGTAGGGCTTCTCTGTCACATCAATTACCCCATGGCTGTAGTTGTTGTTTGTCTGTGCAGAAAATGAATGCCCTAGTCGGCGTCTTATGCTCCTATAGTGATTTGCGAACTCAGGTCTAGGCTTCATTCCGATATTTTGTATCCAGAATATTTTTATTCGTTTTATGTCCATTCTCTCCAGGAGAAGTGACAAACGGAAGTAAGAAATCATTCACTCTTTCTGAAATATGATTCAAAGTCACAGAGATATTTTATTCTTAACATTTTTACACAGAATGTTATGAAAAGCAATGAAAGTAAAATAAGAAATTATAATATCTAGTTTTACAGTAATAGTTAGAATATCATGTGTAAGTATATGTTTGTATGTGTGTTTTAGAAGCAATCTTTTCAAATATTGGTGAAACATTTTAGTAATTTGAAATATTGATGTTTTTTATTCAAACGATGGCAAAGATGCAATTATTCAGGTGTAAGAAATACTTGTTTAGTTTTCTAATTCAAAAATGAATATATGGATTTGCCATTACAGCTGAAGTGTTTAAGATTTAGATATTCAAAAAATTTCATGTAAAATAAGCATTTTATTACTAGATATTATAAATTTGTATGTATGATTTTGGCGATTTATGTAAACAATAATCTATAGAAATGAATCTTAAGTTTACAAAAACATATTTATATATTTTCAGTGATGTAATTCCTCTTCAAAACAATCTTCTTTATTTACCTTTATAAATAGAAAGTCCGAAAACTCCTTTCTATTCTATGTTGTGAGTCCTCTATATTATGAGATTCTACATTAGTGCAGGCTGAACAGTGTTGCAGTTATAATGCAGAAGAATGTCGTATGTTAGTATATATATAAATTTGCTTGGGAGAAACAATGGTGCGAAATAATAATGGTATTTACGGCTGATAAAAGATTGCATATCTTTTAATTGGAAAAATTCTCAGCTAATATTATTTTAAAAGTTTGTGACTGTGTACAAAAGAAAGAGAAGATTTCTCAATATTAAATTTGAGAATTGTCATATAAACGGCCATATTATCTTTATTCCTCTTATTCAACTATTGTGTTTGACAGTTTTGTTACCATCAAATGAGGAGAACGAATGACCCATAAATTGAAAGATAGTATAGTAATGTACTGATTATTCTTGATATTATGTTATTTGTATTGCTGATCAGAAGGTATGTACACGAAATTTTCATTTAAGACTTTTCTTAAAGGACACTTTAGTTAAAATTACAAGTTGAAAATTTTAATTTCGAATCCACAAGAACGTATATCGTCCATCTCAAAAGTGTGGTGTTGGAAGAAATTATCGGAGTAGTTTGTTATAGCTATGGCAAACTAATGAGATAAATTCTTTTGTATTTATGCAAATGAACATCATTCTGCTTCACTTAGAAAGTGGAGACGTGTCAGATACCTCTAATCAATATACAATGGTAAAAGATTGTGTTAGTCTATTTGTAAATAAGGTAAAATGGCCTGCTATTTATATCTCAAATATTTGATATTTTGAAACCGTAACTGCAGTAACTTGTAATGGTATTAACTTCAACTATAAAATATTCGTGCATGTTATTTGAAAAGTGACATTTTATGATCTGAGATTAAAAATGTCAATAATAGATTGAAAAATCTTGATTTTTCAAGTCATATATTTAGTAAAAAGTCGGTTTATATTCACGCAAATATGATACATATGAAAGTCGTGAAATTGATCTTCTGAGAGTAACAAAACTGTTGCAATGCTAATTTAACATAAGTAATTTTCTACAGTTAACTGTAACTTATATCTAAATTTAATTTAAAGGATATATAATGCTGGTGTGAATTCTTGAAAAATAACAAGTATGTAGCATATCTTATCCTTAAATTTCATCAGAAAGTTTACCTTATGTATATTATTAAATTCAAAATTGAAATATTTATAATTTGGCTATATTTTAAAGCGAATAATATTTTAACTATACAGACCAGTTATTTATCCGTTTTAATTGAAATATCAGTACCTAATAATATGACCAATAATTGAAGTCACATTTTAATGTGATTTAAATTTTAAATAATGATTTTATTTCAAGAATAAATTAGTTATATACTTGTTAAACTTATTAATAGTTTAAAAAATAGATTCTAGCAATCAGTGATTATCATTTCATATTTACACAAATGTATGTGTATTTTCATACATTTCTTAAATGGCTTATACATCATGCAATAGCAAATAATAGAAAAATCATGTATGAAAAATCTTTTTAAATCACTATCAAAAATAATTTAAAATGTATTTATACTTCTATTGTTATAACAGAGTTATCTCTGTTATCTTTGCTCATTCATAAACTCATTAAGAAAACTTGGATTCAATAATAATTAATCAGCAAAAGGAAGTATTGTTTGAATATTTTTTTGAGAATTTTCTAAACAATCCTTTAATATTACATTTTGATATATTTTGGGAAAATTAAAAAATAGTGCTTCAATAAACTTATTGTTTAAACAATGTTTGATTAAAAAAAGTTAAATACATATTAATTTATTAAATAGTTTTACTGTTAATAGATTTCTAATTGATAGTCAGTTCAGACAGAGTTTTTCTAGGCAATTTTTGCCATTATTATGTGTCAGAAATTAATGTTGTTAATCAAAAACTGATTCAATTGAAATATTTTTGCAAGGAAGTATAAGTTTTACATATCTCATTTATCTATTAAAATAGTCTTTTTCTGTCAGTACAACAATACTTCCTTTTTTATTTTATTTTATTTATTTATTTATTTTTTTTTTTGAGTACTAGCCAGGCCAGCAATATGGAGTCCGCTGTTCCACTTTTTAAGTAAACCGTAATTACGTGTTGTGAGTCAGACTTCTTCAGTACACATATGCCATAGGTACCCGTTTATAGGGTACAGCCATTCATACAAGGAAAGAATGAATACAAGATTCTCGAGCCAAGATTCAAGCCCAAAATCTCCCTATCCGTAGTGAGGTATACTGACCACTAGATAGGGAGGACGGCAACTGATTCCTCATTTCATAGGCAAATATAAAATTTTCGTTTTAAAATAAGGTTATATTTTTCTAAATAACTTTTGTAACTGAGTAGTTTTGTGAAATTAAAGTATTTTGCAACAAATTTAGAATGAAATTTTTTGAAAATATTATTTTCAGACATAAAAATTTATATGCATGAAAAACAGTATTCATTTATAAAGTTTAATTTTTTATCTTAAACTCTTTATCAGACAAATTGAATTAAAGATTTTGTATTGGAAATATAACGAAATGTATTCACAAGAATATATTAGGTTAAAAAAATATATTTCTCTTCTAAAAATGCTCCATTCATTTACAATTTATAGTTAATTCAAAAAGAATTTTAATTTGATGAGAATCCTTATGCCAATCAAACTTTAATGGATAAGTGCATAAAATTTCTTAGAGTAAGAGCAGTTAACAGTTACAACAGTGATTTAAATTAAACTATTTACATATGCATATTTTAAACTAAGTTTGTATTTGTTTGTCAAAATTCACATTGTAATTAGTAAGCTTAAAAGTGTGATATCCTAAACCACAGATATTACTTTGAGCATGTAAAAATTAGGATTCGGTTTCAAGGATAGCTTTATAAGAATGTGTCAAATCATGATTTCATTGTGAAATTTTGATTTTCATTTCAAAACGACATACATTTTTAGTGTAAAATTTTGACTAATGTGTTTATTTGATGATACCGTGAAGCAATTATAAATTACCCATGTTCTTTGTAAGTGGATCATTATAATATTCCAAACATATTCCTCACTTCAATAGCAGAAGACAAGAACTAAAATTTACTAAGTCAAGAAAAAATAGGAATAATAAATAAGCCTAAGAAATTAAAATTCTACAAAACTTTAAAATATTTTTAATTTTAAAGAAGGAAAATCGACATCATTTAGGTATTATAAAATTAGCTTTTTCATTATTTTCCCTTGAAATTATGTGCAATGACTTTTAAAGCATGACTGTACAAATTTTTCTACATACATGAGTAAGTGATTTTTAGCAAGTTTGGAAAAATAGGGAAGCATTTTTAAACACTAATATATAAAATATCACCTAGCTAGATTTACCAATATTAGAATATTTTATTTTTTTCTACTAAAAACGCAGAAAATTTTAGAATATCTTAACAAATATACTTAACAAAGTAAGTATATCACCATATTATAAATAACCTGTTTATATTATTTAAATAAAACATTCTTTTCTACTGATTAATTCATTGAAAGTGATTCATTCATTTCGTATTATCTTACAATTGTGCTAATTGATTTAAAAAACATATTGTGTTGGAATCTGATATTAATTTTTATGGTATTATTTCCATTTGGAGCAATAAAGCAAATTTACTCTATTTACAATTAAATTGTCTAAACGTATGTGTTACTTATATATTAAAAAAGTGGTCTAATTTTGCATTTAATGTAGAAACCATAAATTCTATACATCAACTTTAAAGTGACCAGGTCTAATGCATTTTGATTAGACATGGAGTAAATTAATATTTTTAAAATATTATGTTTTTATTGATAAAACTATATTACTTTACATGATACAATAATGTGCACCGTTCCTAAAATAATTAAGCTGATACAATAATAAAGTTTACGATAAAATAAATAATAATTAAAATTACAGCTTTTTGCAAAATTAATCTATAAAAAATACTTATAAATGAGTCCATTTATGCCCCTGAGGCAAATCGCGATCTACAATGTAATTAACACGCCTGGAATATTATCCGTTTTTTAAAGCGCCCTCGTAAAATCGAGCTCTGATTCGGGACAAGAGCACTTTACGCCGACATTACGATTCTCCGTTGTTGAATCTCTCAATCCTTCTCCCACTCTGAGTAGGATGGGCGCCATTCGATCATTTCCACCCCTCCCAACCCCCATAAGCATTATCCACCCTCCTCTGCTGTAGTGCCCTTTTTTGTTTGCCCCTTTAAGACCACTTTCGTACAGCCCATAAAACAAGGGGGAAAGAAAAGAAAAGCAGAGTCGTTACACCTCTCCAGTTCCCCGCATGACGCCAGGTTCTTAAAGTTTGCTTTAGGGCCTCTACTAAATCCGTTTTAATCACTCAATGACACAAATAAAATCTCGATTCGTTCTCTTTTGGAGGCGTTGCTTTCAGAGAATCCTCATTCCTTTTAAAACCGGACCAATTGTTTTCCGGTTGATCCCTTACAGTGTCGCCTTCTGAAACAATGGACACTTTTCCTGGATCAAGCTAGAGCCATTTTCGTTATTGCCTGCTCTGCATCACACTGTCAGGGGTTCTCGAGAGCCCCTGGTGAGCATTAATAGCAAGACTAGGGGGTCGGAATGAATTCGAGTGGTTATAATTGACTTTTCTCTCGTCTATTATCGGAAATTTGATATGGATGTTTGTGAAGAACATCTATATTCAATAATTGTGTAAAAATGAAGAATATCATTAACTTGATTACACCATGTTCTTCTTTAAATACAACCACTGAAAGTGACGTTATAAAAGCTTGATAATATTTTTGAAATTTTGCAACATTTAGCTATAATTACATTCTTAACTTGACATGTATTTTGCGTAAAACTTACATTTAAATTATTGAGTCTAAATTAATGATATCATTAAATGAAGTTGATTTAACTAATTAATTAAGAAAATTTAATATATTCTCCTTTGCTTACGAACTTCATATCTGTATTAGTAATTGATTCTGCAAATTTATTTTGCCAATTTTAAAACAAAATAGTAATAAAATCTACAGTTAGAGTAGTGTAAATAAAATTGTAAATTAGTTAAGAAAAAAATAATATTATTTATTCCTTATCATAAATAAAACCAGGGAAAAAAACTACGAAAAAACTTTGTAACAATACCCATGAAAGAAAAATAAAATCATAGAGAACACCATTTATTGAAAGTAAAATTAATATCAAAAAATAAGTTCAAAAGCTAATAATTCTCTTTAAAAAGAACTTTTCTGCTTTTGTGAGGTGTATTTTAAAATTTAAAATTTTATCCTCTGCTTCTTTTCTCATTTATTAGTCGATATCGTGGTATCAGTCCACATGTACAAATATAGTAATTGTTATAAAAATTTAAATGCTTATTTTTAACAAAATTATTACAAACTGCCTCACTTATATATATAAACAAATATTTTCTATTAATCTGGTTTGCTGTAAGGTGTCATATGTGAAAACCTACGAACATATTTTACAAATTAGTAATTATTGTTATAAATCATTTAAAGGTATTTTTTTGACAATAATGTTATCATGTATTGAATAATCTTTTAAGTTTTAAAAGTGTCACCAAAGAGACAACTATTAATACAATCATTAAATTTCATCAAATACTTCATGCAAACTTTTTGGGAAAAGCAGGAACATCATTGAAATAACTTGCACATATTATGTATATATTTCGCATTATTAATAAAATAATATTTGTAATTGGAAAGTTATTAAAATATTAAATTTAATACTTTTATCTGTTTTTTTCAAAATAAAATTTCCTTTTGGAGACGCTAGTTTTTAATTTAATTTCTGTTATTTATATAACAAGACAGCAAACTAAAATCACAGGGCATAATTTTTTGCTCCATGAAAAGTTTCACGACAAGAATGAATTCACGCCACTGCATCATTGTATTTATAATTTAATAATTTTCTGTAAAGATAGACTGAATTAATAAATGAAATTGATTTTCTAAAGTTTGGGAGCTCCAGTTTATTTAATAGCAAACTTAGGTCATTAAATGTAATGGGAAAAATATCATTGCCTCATTGAAAAACTATCACACACAACAAAAATCAGTAAAAAGTTATTTGATGATTATAAAATACAAAACATAATTAAGTTTGAAAGTAACTGTGTTGCATGAAGAATAAGAGCTTGTAATATAGAATTTAAGTGAGTAAAGCATTTATTTTCATTAGTTTTTATAATTAATATAGGGTATATAAGTAACGAATAATTAGTAACATAAATCTCCAATTTTATCTTTGGTTATTTTAAAGGCCTTATTTTAATGGAAAATAAAACATTTAATATAGCTTTAAAAATATAAAACCGTGAAATGAATTATTCCTAAATAATTTCTGCAATTATAATCAATGTAAATGAATAATCTTTTTAATTTAATATGAAACTATTCATTCCAATTTTACATTCAAGCCTTTTCTCTTCAATAAAAATTAATATTGTGCAATTTTATTTATAACTACTTATTAAAAAATGAAATGTTAAAAAAGTAATGATTGGACTTACAATTTTTCATTTAAATAAACTTTTAATTAAATATGCCAGTATTTCCAAATTTCATTTTAACTTATATAAAATATATTTTTTTATATTATTCAATGGAAGGAAATGTGGTATACGATAGTAAATTTAAGTATTTATAAATTAATTTAAAGCAACGTTGTTCCATATTTGATAGCAAAATATTTTCTGCTATAACATTCATTTTATTTTATTCTGCAAATGATTTTCTGTTAAAATAACATTATTATTTAAATACATAAATTATTATTAGTTTACTGTTAGTTAAAATATAAATTTATTTGTCTATGGGATATTATTCACTTTATAAAAAAATAGTTTTATCTTTATAACAGTAAAATAGTATAGATTTAAAGAATATAAATGATTATTTAAATTCCTTATTTTGCTTTATTATAAGCTTTATAGTTAAGTTTATCTGATATTTCCATAGTGATAAATTTTAAATATGTTTTAATTCCACTGAAGTTACTAAACACATATAAGGAAAAGAAAACATAATACAAATCTAAAATAACCTGCAAAATTCGGTAAGCAATTTTAACTTTGCAACTAATACTTCTAAAATAAGCATTGCATTTAATTTCAAAATCACAGCATTAATTTGTTTAAATGGTTTGAGATTCTCTGTGTTTGTTGACAAACATTTTTTCACTTGACAACTTATCATTATTTTGTTCATAAAAAATAAAAAATGGAAACTTGTGTTTAGTAAGAAATTATCTAATTTTTTATAACTTGTGTTATGTAGCAAGGATTAAATGATTTAATATAAAACTTGACATTTTAGCATTTTGGGAAACATTGAAATCTTTATAAAAAATGTGGGATTTTAATTTTCACATTGAAAGAGATTTCATTGTTTAAGAATATTGAAAAAATCTAATTAACTTTAAAAGAATTTAAACATATGAGAAATTATTATTTGTATTTTGAGGTTAATTCTAGGTCAATGAGACTTGGGATCAGTAAATTATTTTATTTGTCTATTTGCTTTAATTTATAATTCTAAGTACTTAAGCTATGCCATGAAACTATAGCTAATATTACCATTTTTGATATTTTGAAACAATTTTTTTGGAATTTGAAAAAAATCTGCATAATGCTTTCAAGTGTGAAATGTAAATGATATTAAATAATAATATAATTATAGTATATTAAATAACAAACAAATATTAAAAGATAAAGCTATGGATTTTACCTTTGAATATACTTCATTTACAAACTAAATTGAAATTAAAAACAATTCACGATAAAAAAAAATATTAACAAAATAAATTCATTTGAAAACAGAGTAAATATATATTATCTTTGAAAAAGTTAAAAAGAAAATATATTTTACTCAATAAAAGTTTTAATATGAATTCTATTATTCATTCAAATTCTATACAATTTTACCCTAAGTAATTTTTCTCCATTTATAACCTTCAAAATCTGCAAGTCGCTGAAGACTGAGGAATACAATGCATTCAACTAAATATCCTACCTCATTTCTCAAATAGCTTTTCTAGTCCTTTCATTTTCCGAATAGGAAAAAAATTACTCTTTCTTGTTGGAAACAGCTGCCCTAAAAGAGCTCTAAATCTTGGCACTTTGGCACTGGCTGTTCAGAAAGAACTTGAAACTCCCATTTCCTATTGTATGCATTCTCAGAGCAGACGAGGTCAAGGAATCTGGAGCTCACGGGAAAGTTTAGCTTTTATCTTTGTCCATCTGACCTCGTTTTCCCTCTCTCTACTTTTTCCTGATTCGGGAAAGAGTTGATGGAAATAAGGGCAATCCAGTATAGCGCCATGGTGACAGGTGTCACATCCCTTGGAACTTCTCATATTTTCTCTTCCGATGTATCGTATTCGATATTTAAGGCCGGAATGACGCGTTGAAGATGGATTGGGGAGAAATTTTTCTTTATTTCTTTGAATCTACATGAAATCGAATTCTGGAGAAACTAATGATAATATTTCTAAAGAATGATTTATAAGAGAACTTTTATCAATAGAAGGTTTGAGTGTATTATAAATGAAAAATTGCTTTAAATCTTAATGCATTTTTGAATATATGATGTATAATTAAGAGAAGTATTTGAAAAAAATATAAATTATTCATGTTATATATGTACATTTGTACCTGTGTGTTTCTGTCATATTTGAACTTATTTATAAATTCAAAATTTACATTAGTCGCATTATTAACATGATAAGGCATTTATTTTTAAGAACTTTATTCGCAGCTTAAATGATGAGTAGTGTAGAAGAATTATAAATTTATGACTTTTTTAAAATCCAGATAAAACAAAAATTGTGACAAATTTTAGAATAAAAATAAAACAAAGTAAAAAAAAATATTATTCGAAAAGTAAAAATAATTATGCATTTTAACAAAATATTTACATTATAGGATTATTTTCAGTGTAAATTATATCGCTCTAAAATTTTACATTTCTAATGAGGATAAAGATAAATATATTATTAAATTACAATTCTATGTGTGAAACTTTCTAACTTAGTCATATTATTTTTCATACTATAAATCATTTTACAGAAATTTTTTAACAAATATACACAGTATTGTATATGAATTTGTTAAAAATTTTGCAAAAATTACATTAAAAGATAAAAAAAATCACAATTAAAATATTATAAGATTTAAATTGTTTCCAATTAAAATTGTATTAAAAGTATAACTTTTTAACTAAAAATAATAAGCCGATGGTTGTTGTTGTGCCTTACCCTCCAGACGCTTGCCTTAAGAAAGTCAAAGACAAGAATATATGTATTATTCTATAAAAACCCAAACATTTCAAGAATACGGCACTTAATTTAGTTTCAAATTCATTTAAAAAAATTTTTGTTTAAAGAAAAATAATTTTCAAATTATGAATGTTCCTGAATGAATAAAGCAAAAAACACACAATCAAACAACAATCAATTCACACAAACAAGTAATTTATTTACATATATTAAAAAAGACGTCATATATTAAGAATAAGGTCACAAATAACACATCAAAAGAGGACAGATATTAATTAAAAGAAGTGTTTACAATAATTGTCTTGTTTGATAATTCAATTATTTGTTCTACATTTTAATTCAACGTGTTCATTTGTTTTCACAAGATTTTGTAATGCACATAGGTAGGTTCATGAATAAAAACTAATAATTTATGAATCATGATTCTTCAATTTTGTAATGATTTTTTTTCAATATTCTTTTTCCTACTCTTTAATCACTTTTTTTAATATGTGGCGTATTATCCAACTTTGGAAGTTTACTATCTTAATTTTTAATTATTGTAATTCCTATATTTTTTCCCATTTTTGATACTAGATAATAAAAAATTTAGTAATCCATATTAAAGAAAAAAACATAATTGGTGTAGTAAAATTTAGCTAGCTAAATTATACATTCTTACATTAGTGCAATGATGGAAACATGATTAAAATATGTGTCATATAAATACTTACGAAACGATAAAAAATTTTAATTTTCAGAGAATTTTATAACTATGATAACTATACTCTAATAGATTACAAATACCTTTTTAAAGGATTAAATGCCACAAAATGCTATGCCACAAAATTTTACTGAATTTTTTCCTATACTTCAGTTTAGATATATCCTTTTTTTAGATAGAAGATACGATATTGATTCAAGAAACTGATTACCCAATTAGAAAAAAGATATAATATCGATTCTATAAAATGCATAATATTAAATTTATTTTGGCAATATAGCTCATATTATTTACAAAATGAGCTCATAAATTTTATGGTTTTGGGGGAAATTTAAAAATTTCATGAGTTGTTATGCTCTTTGATATTTTCAATTCAGTAATCTTTATATTATGGTTTTCTTTGCATTCATTTCATCTACAAAAATCTTTTGAAAAATCACTACTATTTTAAAAAGCAATCTAAGTATGAGAAGAAAAATAAAAAAAAATACTATATTTAGAATAAATATATATAAGTATTTTATTAATTATATTATTTTATTTTCAAACATTTAGTATATATAGTATTTACATTTTAAAATTAATACCTATCTGTACAATAAATTAAAATGTAAAATGCCTCAGAATTAGGCACCTCAGGGTTTCCTTATTCATCAAAGTTTAAACATCTATTTGAAATAAATATATTTTTAAACAAGGTAATTTAAAAATAATATTTCTAGATTAAGTAATTTTGTTTGATAAAAAAATAACATAAATAATTATATGAACAACGTAACAATGAATTTTACTTGGTTTTAAGCGAAAATATATTTCGGTAAATGAAAAAAAAAAAAAAAAAATTGGTGAGATCTTTTAGAAACTTATACTTGTTTGCTTTGTTTTGAAATCAAATATTTGAAAAAAATATTATTTTCAAATATAATTTTAAACTTTATATTAAATGTTTTTAGATACTTTAAATATTTCCTTTTTTTTCGCAATTTAATTTATAAAAATAGATAATCTGCTAGATTACAGTAATACATTACATTAACAATTATAACCCATTATAAATCTTAATGTTTCTAATCAAATGTTTTAAACTATACCAGTAAAAGGAAAATCTTAATATATTTGGTATTTAGTAATTTTAATGTCTTTACCTAATTAAAAAAAACATAATATATTCACTAAATATTGACGAAAATAAATTTACTATTTTATAATATTTAATATTGTGTTATTTTTATAACTTATGTATAAATATTCCCAATCTTATTACAATAAAGAGTTTATTACATAAATTACAATAAAGAATATTCTTTAGTTTTGTTTCTTTCCCTTAAGCCTTTATATAATAATTTGCCACTTTAAAATACACATACATACATAACGATGTGGAGAAGCCCTGAACTTTACCAACTGGTTAACAGGTTTAAATTTCTCCATCATCAGTAGAGGGATCCTAATACGAATGACTTTGTTTGGAATAAAATTAAGGTGATAATGGTGAATCTTAAGGCCTGAAGACTATCTGTGCAGTAGAACTCTGCATCACAGTACAATGACAGTAAAAAATAAATATTGGAATACAATATTGATTATACATTGACGAAATGATACTTTCAATAGGAAGGAAAAAAATAGAAACTTTTACTAGACATTTAATTTTAAGTATATTTTAGTTAGAGTTAAAGTATAGTTCATAGTGTTTTATTCCATATTAATGATCTCATTAAAATATCTAATATGAATGTTTTCCAACCAAATGCAAATACCATGATATACTAAAGTATTGATGTACTTAATGTAATTTTATGTATAAATGTGTTTCTCTTTCTGAATAATTTATTATTGATTTTTTCATTAGGGTTATATAAAAAATATAGAATTCGAAATGCAATTAAAATTCTATAAAACAAAAATATTGTCTTTCTAAGATTCTCATGCAGATAAAATTTTAAACATTTAATTTTAAAAAACTCCAATTAATTTAAATTGAAAACTTATTTCTTAGTCAAGCTTGTAAATATATACCACTTTACATGATATTATTGATCCATGAAATGCTACCTAACTCATTCATCTGCAAACTAACGATAAGAAGCATAGCTCAGACTCTAAGAGAAAAGGTTTTTATTAATTTTATTTCATTGCTAAACATGACTTCAACGACAAGACTTCGACTTGTCTGACAAACTTTACACGCACCATCTCTTGAGACAATTAAGGGAGAATCTCAAAAGTTGGTAGAAATACTTACAATCATTTATCAAGGGCTTACGACTAGCTTCTTATTACAATTCCCACTTGAATCGATTCCTTGTGTTTCAATTGTTCTTCCATCTTTGAAAGAAATTGGCTCGGTAGTGGTGAATGATACGTAAGAAAAGAATGATGCTAATGTATTAAAGTGTCCCACCAAGCGTATACATCCTTCATTAAATCCTCGTTAATATCCAGTCCTCCTTCACACATAATGACCAGATCTTGACATTTTTATCAATAAGCGGATTTGTACCCTTCTTTCTGGGAAAAAACTAGTATTTTAAGGAAACAATGTTATATTCATTCAAAGGAAATACTTTTCACTTGTTTATTTTTATTGATTTTTCATTTTTAATGGGAGTGTGGAAGCTCTCATAATCAATTCAGAAGAATCGAGAAAGAGAATTTTAGGAGAGGGAAATAAAATAAAAGTATCAAAAATTGGATTTTTTTACAAAAAAAATATTAAATATAGGAAACTTAATTTTAACAAGAAATACGAATTTTTTTTCTTTGTAACACAAACTTATTACATTTACTCCAAACATCTATTTTTGTAACAAATCTTAAGATTTGAGATTTTAAAAAAACAATATTCAAATTGAATCAGTAATTGTCCCATTTCATTACAATTTGGTAAATTTTTATTTAAAAAAATTAGCTATTTTTAATTACTTTCATTCAATGTCAATAGAGTGACTTTAACTAACAAGTAGTTATTTTTTTAATATAATATATAAGAGAAAAATATTTATTTTGTTCTTCATATTTTTTTCTATATTTTGAAATGTATCCTTAAATAAATTCAGATAATTTTTTAATCTTAGACGAGAATATAGAAAATTTCTAGGAAAATATTTGCAGTTTCCATTGCCATTTTAAAATAACTAAGTATTAAATTATTATCAGAATTATTAATTAAAAGAAAAATCACATTATGGAATAATTAATAACTTAAACTGTACCCGTATTTTTTTATTCCAAAATTCATAATATGTCACATAATACAATCATATTGTCAAATGAATATTTTAACTTGATAAGTATAATGATTTGATTGATTTGAGAAGTTTTAAATTACTTTATTCATTTTAAAATACTATAATTATTATTATTATACCTTTCCTCACGAACAAACACATTTATAATGATTTAAAAAACTAGTGGAAAATTAATACAAATATATCATATCTTAAGAATATAAGAAATATTTTCTTATGCTGAAGGAAAAAAATATTCGATATGAATACAAATTTTGAAATAATGTCTCATAATTGCAACTTCATTTCGAAAACTTACTATCACTTTTGCATTTCTATACATTTCCAGTTTCTTAGCTTCTTTTTAATAATAAAAGTGATATTAACTTGATAAATACTAAGATTTGTTATAAGTTTATATTGATTATTTTCATAAGCTTAATTTCTATATTTCACAAGAATTACACTAATGCTATGTTAATGATTGCAGGATTATAATGCAACAAACTTAAATATAAATGTTAATGTAATTGAATTACTCTTTTAATAAATAAAATACATGATAGCTTTAAAAATAGACTAACTTTAAATTAATGGTTGTAATTTATATATATATATATATATATATAATATATTTTTGGTATAATTTATAATAAACAAATTTTAAACAAAGTAATATCACATATTTTTCCGAAGTTTCAAAATCTGAATTTTAATATTTAGATATTTAAGCAGCTTATTATCATTTTTA
>JAPDSC010111027.1:0-16738 GCA_026290005.1 Latrodectus geometricus | reverse complement strand
GTGCATTTTATACTAAATAAACAGATTAATTTTTATGGATTTTTTGTATTAATAGCACTTTATACTATTTCCAAAGGCTGATAAGATTTAGAACTAAATATATGAAAATTTTCTCAAAAATAGAATTTTCATAATAATTTTAAAAACATCAATACTTTAAGGGATGCATTTTTCAATAATATTTTTACCTAACGTTCAATTGTTATAAAATACACTAAAATTATGAGTGAATTTTATATAAAAAAACACCTAACTAGTGTTATAAGGTAAACGTACAAAATGCATTTGAATTGGTATTGTGTCTGAGATTAATGTCCTTTCTATAGCCAATCTTATTTTAAACTATACGCGTCTAAAATTATTTTCTTTTTATCTTTAGAGATACAAAAGATTCAGGTTATTGCAAGAAAAGGCATTTCTTAGGGCTGAAAATTTAATAAAATCATCAAATCTCATGCAAATCTCCCAAGTCATTTGTCATGTTTTTTTTTTTTTTTTTTTTTTTTTTTTTTTTTTTTTTTTTTTTTTTATTCTTTAGGGGTTTTTTTGTTTTATTAAAATTTTATACTGTTTTCAAAGATGTGAAAATGCGATCCCATTAGAACTAAATGTATGCGAATTTTCTCTAAAATGAATTTAAATAGCAACAGTACCTTAAGGGGTGCCTTTTTCAACATCTTTACCCAAAGTGCAAATGTTGTAAAAGGCAACCAAATTATGCGAGCATTTAACACCTAACGAGTGTAATACAGTAAACTCACAAAATGCATTTGAAGTATGTGTGAGTGAGGAAATCTTATTAAATTACCGTATCCTTAGAGCTGTTAGAAGAAACAATATTTTTTTCCAATGGCTGGCACTGACCCGTCGCCCACAACAAGGCCGGAAACTGCTACACATTTCAGTGGGCACCTGTGAGCCAAGTCACGGAGGCGAGTAGCATTACCCACGTCAAACCACCATGAATCCTTTTATAGGGCGGGGTACATTCATACATCATCTCAGGAGAAGGAAATACAGAGAAAGTAATCGAATGAAAACGTCCATTCCGGGGTCTCGAACCCAGGACCAACAGCCTAGGAGTCAGGAACGCTAACCACTCAGCCATCAGTGGCCACCAACATATTATAGGAATATGCTTTTGTTCTTCTATTAGTAAAAACTGCTGAATGGCAGTAGATTTTTCAAATCACCACAAGGTCGATAAATTTTTAACTCCGAGAATTGAGAAAAATTGATTTTTAGATTTAATATAATAATTATGATAATTATTATTTTTTATTATAATAAATATAATATAATAAGATGAAAAATATAATAATTCTATAGGCTACTTTCGATGAGTAAAGGTAAATAGTTTCGTAACGGAGTAAGAATACATTCATAATTTATTGATTAGTAACTTCATTTTATGTCTTTTTCTTTGAGGAATTGTTTTGCGTTACTAAATAGATAAACATTTTATTACATAAATTTTAATAGTGATCATATTTTACATTTAATTTATTGCGGCGCTGTATTGATGCGGCTTTGCTCCCAGAAAGTGATTTTTAATAAATGTATATCGTAACGTTTTTTTTTCCAATGGAGAAAAAGTTGTTATAAATTTTTATTTTTATCAGTAGTTAAATCATAAAGGAAATTTTTGCAAAAAAATTATATCAGTAAAGATCATTGAAGGACATAAATTTAAACTTAATTTTGTACTCGATGAGTAATTAGACCGAAAATAACTGCTTAAAGTAGATTCCAACCCGTTATCAGCGTCGATACCCAAGGGGGAATCGAACCCTAGATCTAATGAAGTGAAAACAATGGGAATTAATCATTCTGAATAGAAGTATAAATGTAAAAATTTAATTTGTAATATTAAATAATGATGATATAATAGCTTCCAAACTTTTTTGTTTTTTATTACGAGCTAGTAGCCGAATGGTTAGCGCTCTTACCTTCATGGGTTCGAATCACACCTGGGACTTGGATAATTGTTGTGGTTTGAAATCCACTTTAAGCCATTAATCTCTGGCTACGTAGCTCTGGTGTGCCAAAAATAACCGTTGAGCAACAAATAAACAAAACAAAATATGATAAAATTTTCAACTAATAAAAAAAAAAAATCTTTTTTTTGGTCGAGTGCCAGCTAGGCTGGCAATATTGGGTGCGCTGCTCCACTTTTCCAACTGAACCATAATTGTGTGTGGAGCCCGACTTCCTCAGTTCACACATGGCATAGATACCCATTTATAGCGTAGGCAGCCATTCATTCAGGGAAAGGGTAAAGACAGGAGGGAGAGAAAAGTAAGTCCATGCCGGAGCCGAGATTCGAACCCAGGCACTCCCTATCCGTAGTCAGGCATGCTGACCACTAGACATATTTAATTATTTACATCCATTACTGAAAATCAACATAAAAATTACATTTAGTTTTATTTTTCAGTTCATTTTTTATTACTTTTTATTATTTTTTTAAAAAGTTGATTTTAGTTAGACTGGAAGAGTTTCCACTTAGCTGAGACTTACACATCTTCTGAAGAATAATCTGTAAGTATTTTCAATGAAAAACATTTTTGGTGTGACGCACATATTTCAAAGAATGGACAAAGCACGAGGGGATCAATTGTCCAAAACATCTGTACATTAGCCCCCCGGCGTTGCTTTACCGTAAGCTGTTTCTTTTCAGTAAGGAAAGATTTGAAGAAAATGGATGCCTGACTTTGAAGAAGTCTTTTTGATTTCAGTGTTTGAAAAGTTTTCCCAGGGAAAAAAAAAGAATCAAATTTCTTCAAAAACTGCAGCAAAATGGCACTTTTTAAAGAACTAATAACATTTTATAGTTTTCTTCTTAATAAATGGATAATAAAAAGAAATATGTAATAAGATTTTTGATACCTTGGTTTGTGTATTAAAATACTTTTATGCTAAGTCTAAATTATAATATTGCTATTCAAAATTATAATATTACATAAAATTACAATATTACTTACAATTTTTTTCATAACATTTTGATTGTGTTGTTTTATATGACATTTGGTGAAGTTAAAGCCCGGCCGTCAGGGACTTAGCGAATGAATTTAAAGAAGCGTTTTCCGTTTTCGTTTTAAAAATTAAGTATATAATTCCCAATCACATTTTAAATATAAAAAGAAGAAACTACAAAAATAGTAAAAGACCTTATAATATTGTCTTAGGTTATAAATACCGTAAGAAATATCAAAAGTAAAAATACTCAGCAATTTCTATCAGCTGTGTTAAAATTTTATTAATTTCATTTATATAGAACTATGGTGAATGCAAGTTTATCTATCTATTTCTCTCTCTCATTATATACCTATGAACGAATGAAGTTACAGAATTTCTTTCTTCATTTATATTTCATAATATTGTTCTGAACAATTTCTTCAAATATTTTAGTATAGGATGAAAATAATTTTTCATATACAATATAAACCAAAGAATTCTCAAAACATTAAACTGTAACAAAATAAAAAACGCCTATGCAGTTTTGTGGTGCCATGAGGAATTATTTAAATTAACAACATTTAGATAAATAAATTAAAAAGTCCTACTGAATTTTTTTAAAAACATCATTTTTTAAAATATTTAATATTAAATATTTTGGTCTTTTATTTTCGTGGTAAAGGCTAACCGCACCGATCACTACATGCAAATATGTTCAGATAAAATATTGTAAGAATTTGTATGGGCAAAATATAACACAAAAGAGAATAAATACATACATTTAAAACATAGTTTACCTAACGATAACAAAAACATGCATTTGCTGAGGTAAGATATGCAAATGAATAGAATTTTAGCGCAGACGCACATACACGTGCATGTGGCGCTATTTAAGGCTGAGAGATTTCGACGATTTCAAGTTCGGCAATTGTGTGTGTGTTTTTTTTTTTTTTTTTTTTTTTTTTTTTTTTTTTTTTTTTTTTTTTTAAATATATATATCAAAAATACGATAAGTTATGCCTCGAAGAAAACAGCAGTCATTTTTTGATCAAGCATCCGAGTTCGACAGAGGAAGGATAGTGGCTTACAGAGATTATGGATAATCTTTCAGGGAAATCGGTAGTCGTGTTGGATAAAACCAGACAACTGTAATATGGATATGAGATCGTTAGATGCAGGAGGGCGTGTTCCATCTCATGACGGATCGCTCAGCCGCATCACTAACCATAGCACAGCACATTCAGTCTGTAATGCATCATTCAGTGTCTGTGCCTACCAGCAGACACTGAATTCGACCTTACAGCAGAGTGGTCTGTCCGCAAGACGTCTACCCTTGACGTAGAACCACAGACATCTCTGCAGCCCATTGTGCGGTGAAAGAAGGATGTGGACGGCAGAAGGGAATAAAATTGCCTTTTCTGATGAGTCACGCTTCTGTCTGCAACATTACGATGGTCGCATTCGGGTGGGGAGACACCACGTATTATGGTATGGGGTGGTATTGGAAATCACTCTGCCACACCTCTAGTACGCATTGCCGATACTTTAAACAACTAGCACTACATCACCGACGTGTTGGAGCCAGTTTTCCTTCCTAACCTTTAGGGCTTGCCCACATCCACATTTCAAAAGGATAATGCACAACCATACGTAGCACGCATTGTCCAAGGGTTCTTGATCAATCGCCAGATTGAATTGCTTCCCTGTACGGATCACTCTCCGGGCCTTTCACAGATAGAAAAAATGTGGTCCATGGTTGCTCAACGATTGACCCAGATTATATCTCCAGGTGCCACACCAGATCAACTTTGGTAACGTGTAGAAGCGGCTTTGTCTGCTATACCCCAAGAACACATCCAGTCTCTTTGACTTAATTCCAAGGGATTGGCAACGGTGATCTCCAACAATGGCGGCTACTCTGACAACTGATTTTGGCAGGAACCACACTTCACAGAAGACCATAAAGTGAATCATTTGATACTTGGTCAACATGATATCTACGAAATAAATTTTGTGATATCTCTTATCTTTCTTTGTGTTGCAATTTGGATGGCCAGCAGTTTATAAGCAAATTTTTGAAAATTTTCTTTAATCAAATATAGTTTATTTGTATTCTATTCGAAAAAAAAATAATACTTGCATTATGTCATATTTTTACACTTATTTAAATGAAAAAATATAAAATAATTAAATGTAGCTAATCATTTGAAATTATTTATTTTATTAGAAATGCATTCTTTTACAATAAATAATTCTGTTTAAAATATATTATATTAAGTTACATAAATCGCCGATGGATGGTACTGATTACTTCTAAGCTTCATAAGATCAGCTATATTTTCATAAATACAACAAAGTATTAGATACTTAATTCACCATGATTTTTTTTTTTTTTTTTGCGAATATAAATTTTGTATATTATTAAAACAGGGGATTATTTTTTTTATTTATGACTGTACCAACAAAATATATAAACAGGACTTAATTTTAAATCACTTATTGATATATAAATTTCGTAATTTGCTATTGCTTACGTAATTTGTTTGCTCTGTATATTAAAAATAGACTGCCTAATCCTGCTTATTGCCTCTTTTTGGCAGCCCTGGGCTAAAGTTTTAATGGTCAACGGCAGCAAATGAGAGAGAATTCTGATTTAAATACTCTAATATAAATAATTATTTATAAAATTAGTATTATTCATATACTTATTTTTGATGATAATCATAAAAGGCAAATGGATAAATTGACTAGAGACCTAAGAAATAATAGGTTTGCTATAAAACTTAGGTCTAAACAGTATTCACATTGTATACCGCCAAATCATTGCAACTACTTTATGCAAGTGCGCATGCGTTTGAATTCCCATTTGAAGCCGACTTTAGGGGCTCTATCTCGAGACTCTTGTCTAAATATTAATGACAAGATTGTTCATCTGGTAAAAGCGTAAACACATTCCTACAGTAAGATAATACAGAATTCGTTTAAAAATCATTAGAAATTAGTCAACCTTATATTTTAAAACATATTCAAGTGTAAAGAAACGATTATCAAAAGCCGTAAAATTGTTTCATTAATGATACTAGTTACGAATTGATTTTTCATATTATTGTTAAAGAATGAATTCTTAAAATTCATTCAAGACTAATTTCCCAATACAATACTTAAATAACTAAATTCTTATTTGACTAAATTTTGCAATTATATTTGACTCATTATTATGTTTTAAAATTGGAATTAATTAAAATCTTAAGTTATACAAAATTTTCTTCACAAGAATTAAAGGGTTTCTATTTATTTCTTCGAATAAAACTGTTAGGAAATGCGATAGCAAAATTCTTTATTTGTGCTAGTAGTGTCTTATTTGCATCACTTCGAAAGTGCAAAATTTATTCGCTCGTTGAAATGTGGAATAGTTGCATATTTTCATTTATCTTTCAAGTTTCTATCCCACTCATTCTAAGAGAAAACTTTTTTCATTGAGATAATCATGCAAATCTTACAAAGAAATATGATTCACGTTTAATATGAATTTTTCTGGTTACAACTCTTTCTAAAATGATAATAAATAGTAAATTTTAAAAATATTTATGTGAGAATGCTTTATAGAATTGCCCATTCGATTCCCACTCAATTCCCAAAGAATTTGAAAACTTAAGCTTTCGCATATTCTTGATAGATTAGCCGAATCTGAGCTCTTTGGCATACCTATCTCACAATGCAAATGGATAAGCTAAACTGAATCAATCATTTCCAGTGGTGTGAAAATGATTGAAAAGTTAGGTCGCAAGATGCATTACACTTTATAATTCTAAATGCAATAGCGTTGATGATTCATCTGCCAAGCTTCAGCAGTTCGAGGGTTCGAATCCCTCCTTGGATGTTTGTAGCGATTCGGAATCAACTTTTAGCCGTGGGTCGCTATCTATTTTGCCCTCATGTGCAAAAAATGAACCTTGAGTAACAACCAAGCCAAACTTTGAAGTTTCATTTATGTTAAGAAAAATAATTTATGCACTGTCGGTAGACTTTAATTGTGATGGCTGCTTAAGCCTGCTAATAACCTTCAATTGTCATTGTTTACCATAAGATGTCAATATTCTTCATAAATAAATTTTAAGACGAATGAAGGTTTTGAATTAGAAGAGTTTTCGAGTGAACTCATATCTCCTCGGTTTCTGAATTAGTCTTATTAAATTGATTATATCAGATATGGATTTTCATTCATTCTTTAGCATTTGTTGGACACAATAACGCACAAGATGAAATATTTTTGAAACATCCAGAAATGGAGAAATAAATTTGAAAAAAGCAAATAAATATTAGAAGTTGAAAGTGATTTTTATATTTTAAATATTAAGAACAGATTCGTTGTGAAGTCTTGTGAGGTACATATAGATTGAACTGCTGATATAGCTGTATTTATAGATGGAGGTTTATGTTTTAACTGTTTTTTTTCTTTTTAATTCAGTTAACTGATAAGGAATCGAGCGATTTACTTTTATGAAAAAACATTCTGAAGACTATAATATGGAGCACGATTTTTTTTTTTTTTTTTTTTTTTTTTTTTGTTCAGAATATAGGAATTATTTTTGAGCAGAATAATTGACTCCTACATTATGGATAAAGTATTAACTTGTATATAATGCAAATTCTTCAATATTATTTAACTAGAAGATATAAATACTTAATTTTTCTAGTTAGTTATTTTTGCCTCTTTTTGAAACAAAAGTGTGTTACGATACAATATCAAGAGTTTTAGACGAAAATATATTTTCATTAATGATAAAAGGAGTCTATTAGTTTTTAAGAAATATGAAAAACAAACTTCCTTTTTTTAAAACATTGATTTATCAACCATTTTTTGTTCAGGTTGGCTAACTGCACATAAAACTAGTTTAAATTTGAATTCGAGATATTGTTGGGGGATCTTAGCTGGCAATAGTTTACATAATAAATTGAATTAAAAAATATGTATAAAAAATAAAAATATTTTAGTAGATCGAAGAGTGCCTTATGTAATATATTCGCTACAATCAATTACATCAAATGGGTGATTCTAAATCATTGGAGCATATTTATAAGAAAATAAATTAAGTAAATAAAAAATGCTGTGGAACTCAGGGAAGACAAAACATGGAAAATATGGCATGAGGATGATAATCATTGGCATCTACCACAAAATTCATAAATTAGGAATGGTTCTATAAAGATTTTTAATTTTTCGATAATGAACTATAATTACCGGGGTTATATTTTGTTCTCTTCGGTAAATACCGTCAATTAAAATGGAGCCGAGGAAGAAGTATGATTTTTTTTTTCTTATACTGTGTCCTCTGGTAACACTATTTCAAGTTTCGTACCAAATGTATAAATAAATACTAATATCTCCCAAACATGGCTCAGTACAAAAGTTTCGTGAGTAATTTTGCAGCTGTCGATGAGTTGAAAAATAATGTACATTTTCCCATTAGTTTATCGAATTTGTCCACTTGATGTCACTGTTAATATTTTGGTATAAATTTGAATTTATTCAATGTTTGCTGATTGAAGCAACATCACCATTTTTAAAATCATGTCAGTCAAAAAATTCTAAATCAATCGTAACACATGTTTTCATTAATATAAATGTTCATTTACATACCCATTTATGTAATTTAGAGTATGTAAGAATACGCTTTCTTCATCAGTTGGAACTTTGGATTCGTGAACAAATTGTGTGATCGCATGGAAAAGAGCAATTCAACTTCTTGTAACAATAATCCATATTAATTCAATTTTTTCTTTCTGAAGCGCTCAGTACCTGTTAATAGCAAACATATTTTGTTAGGAAGGGGGGGGGGAAAGAAAACGATCACATACTCGTCATCTAAAGTCGGCAGCGCATGCAATTTCTACTGTGTCGAATATTTTTTTAAAAAAAAAATCAACGTAGAGAAAAAAGCTCCATTTGATGATGAATGTGATAACTCTTAACTTCAATTGGAACAACTTTGATATACCCCCCCAAAAATTAAACGCCAAATCTGGCACTCCCTACGGACTTTTTAGGGTTGCTGTTTCTTATTTTTGGTGTTGCTAATTTAAGTTTTTGCTGTTGTCAAATTTAGTATTTTCTTGTATTTTGTACCAATTTTAGAGTCACTTTTTTTAAAGTTTTTTTTGTTATTAATTTTTTGTATTTAGCGAAAATTCATCTTGGCGTGAAAAATGGTGCCAAAAGCAGGTATTTTGCTTGGCGAGAAAAAAGTCGCCAAATTTCTAATTTGGGGAAGTATATGAAAGTAGTTCCCTTCAATTAATAGCGAGAGAGAAAGGTAATCTTTCTGATAAAAAAAACGACGTGAGTTCAACAATTTCTTACAAAAACTATCATTCAGTTTGCCTATTTGTTATGTACTATGAAATAGGATTTAAGAAATGGAATTTCGTGATGAACTTAACAGTTTGGGCTTGTTGGAATATCCTTCCAATTGATCAACTACCTAATATCAACCATGAAAGATCATCTTATGGCGATAAATAAAATGAATAAAAATTTATATTTAAAAATTAAGTTAAATTTTGCAGGATGAGATATAATATGACTTAAGAACTCGAAAAGGGGAAAAATAAGAAAAAGGTATGAGTGAAATCTTAATTTTATGTAATATACGAGGTAATATAGTTTTACCAATTTTTTTTTATACTTTAACGAATGAAATGCGCCAAAAAATTTAAAACATACGCAAAACAACGGTGAGAAATTAAATTTGTGATGAAATTAAGCATTTAAAATGAAAATATCAAATTAAAATTCATGTTGCGAATGAAGTATGCAAAAAATTGCGAACACACAGAAAATAATTTCCGCAAAAAGTAATGATTAATTTCATTTTATGCAAAACAAAGCGAAGATGTCAAAATAATACTAAAGATAAGCAATTAATTCTTCTATTTGTAATTGATGAAAATTTTCTGACACTGTTTGTTTTTTCTAAATATTATAAAAAATATTTCCCATATAAATCAAGCAAAGCATACATAGTTGTTGGCTGATATTGTCGGAAACCGTCATGCTTTTAAATAATATTTTGATGATGACTATTTATAGCAAAATATTAGTGAGATAAGCAAAAATTTTGTGAGAGAATAAATGATTGACGTAATTGCATAACAAAAATATTTGGTAAAACTGTATTTTAGGGTGCCCCCTTGACAAACATGGTGATTTTTGTTTGGCTATCGATTTAAGTGTCGATTTTTGTTGGCACAATACAATCATATGCTCTTTTGCAATCAGAATATGATTGGGTTTTGCCCTGCTTTGCGATTACAACTTGGCAAGAATCAAAGGGGCACCCTAAAGTATAGTCTAACCAAAATATGATGCGTGATGTAATTTAATGTAGAAAATGAAAATTTCAAATTAGAATCCATGTTGCGAATGAAGTATGCAAGACATTGTGAACAAGCACTTGCCGAAGAAATAAATGATTAATTTCATTTGATGTAAAACAAAGAAAAGATGTCAAAATTATACTAAAGATAGGTAAAGAAATTTATCCGCAATTGATGAAACTTTTCTGAGAAAGTGTGTTTGTTTCTTCCAAATATTATGAAAAAATATTAGGCACATGAATCAAGCAAAAAATAAATTGTTGTTTATTGATACTGTCTGAAACCGATAGGCTTTCAACTAACATTTTGCTGATGGTTATTTGTCAGCTTTTCTTTATGTAGTGTGAATATTTTAATTGAATGCTATCTCAGGTGTGTGCATCGGCGCATGATTATGGTTGAAAATCCTTTCGTGGCTGACTATGCTTATCTGCTTTAATACAATAGAAATTTACTTTCGGAAATGTTGCCACATAACGCGAATAAATAAAGCTGGGGAAAGAATCCTATTAAGCAATAATAATATTGTGAATTTATTACGGCTAAAATATTTTTGCGAAAATGTGCTTTGGGTCCCCTGCTTGGGACGTTTTCTAAAATGCCGATGCCATGGCGAAAATTATACTGCTATTTCAAAGTGAAACTTAATTATTGACCAATGAAAAGGCTAAAATAAAAGAGTAATTAATGAACATGCGTGAAAAAGTGCTTTAAATATGTGAGTTGGCGAGGAAGGGGACCTTAACCGCAATGCACCAATATTTTATAATTAGTGACGATCATAAAATTTATTTCCTTTTCAATGTTTGATGTCAGTATATATTATTAAAATCATAATTAATTTTTATAATTACATATATAAACGCAATCCTTAAAGACATTTTATATTTAATTTAAAGTGGCAGGTCCTGCATCTTGTTTATTAATATGAAATTTGGTGGATTTGGCTGATTTTTTGGCTACCATCTTGTTTTTAAATAGTTAGTTGCTACAGTATTAATTAAATTCCTTTTTCAATAATGATACAAATTATTTCGTTCATTATGTTAATTTTCATGTACGACATTAAAATAATGTAATTTCATACTGCAGTAACAGGAATTTCATATATAATATATTAAAAACAACAATTTCTATCTTTCAAAAATACTAGTAGATAGTACACTACTGGCCATTAAAATTGCTACACCAAGAAGGCGACATGCTACAGACGTGAAATTTATACGAAAGGAAGAAGATGCTGTGATATGCAAATGATTAGCTTTTCAGCTCATTCAGACAAAGTAGGCGCCAGTAGCAACACCTACATTGTGTTTAAATGAGGAAATTGTTCAGCCGGTTCCTCATACACAAATTGCATTTGAACGTTGTTGCCTGGTGAAAAGTTGTTGTGATGCCTCTTTTAAGAAGGAGAAATGCCTACCAGCACGTTTCTGACTTTGATAAAGGTCGAATTGTACCGTTCCGGGATTGCGGTTTATCTTTTCGCAGTATTGCTGCTCGTGTCGGTCGAGATCTACTTGTATTTTTGAAAGATAGACTGTTAGCAGAACATGGAATCGATGGGTTCAGGACGGTAATACGGAACGCCATGCGGGATCTCAACGGCCACCTATCACTAACAGCCGAGAAGACAGGCATATTATCCGCATGGTCGTAATGGATCGTGCAACCACGTCACGAGCCGTGAGTCAAGAAACGGGGTCGTTTGGAAGACAACCAGTGTCTGCATGAACAGTTCGACGAGGTTTGTAGCAGCATGGACTCTCAGCTCGGAGACCATGGCTGCGGCTTCCCTTGACTCAGGTTATAGACAAGAGCACCTTCAATGGTGTGATGAACGACGAACCTGGGCTCATGAATGGCAAGACGTCATCTTTTCAATTGAATCCAGGTTCTGTGTACAGCATCATGATGGTCGCATCCGTGTTTGGTGGCATCGTGGTGAACGCACACTGGCAGCGTAAATTCGTCATCGTCATACTGGCCCATCACATGGCGTGACGATATGGGATGCCATTGGATACACGTCTCGGTCACCTCTTGTTCGTATTGACGGTGCTTTGAACAGTGCACGTTACATTTCTGGTGTGTTACGACCCGTGGCTCTACCCTTTATTCGAGCCCTGCGAAACCCTACGATACAGCAGGATAATGTCCGACCGCATGTTGTCGGTATTGTACGGACCTTCCTTGCTACGGAACATGTTCGGCTGTTGCCCTGGCCAGCACATTCTCCAGAACTTTTACCAATAGAAAACGTCTAGTCAATGGCTGCCGAGTGACTGGCTCGTCACCAAACGCCAGTCACTACGGTTGATGAACTGTGGCATCGTGTTGAAGCTGCATGGGCATCTGTACCTGTACATGCAATCCAATCTCTGTTTGACTCAATGCCCAGGCGTATAACTGCTGTTATTACTGCCAGAGGTGGTTGTTCTGGGTACTGATTTCTCAGGATTATTCCAGCCAAATATTTTGAAAATCTAATCACTTGTTATTTCTAGTATAATATATTTGTCCAATAAATATCAATTTGTTATCTGTAATTCTTCCAGGTGTAGCAATTTTAATGGCCAGTAGTGTATTTGATTATCATGTTAAAAATCAAAAATTTTTGAGGATTTGTCAGAAGAAATAAAATAATTATGGTGTTATATTTTTTGTATATATACATTATATTTTCATTTAATCATACATTATGTAATATATTAACGTTTTAGATTATGATAAACCCACAATTTTTCAATCTAAGTTTCATGTTTTTGCTCAAAATGTTAAGTGTACAAGTTTGAATTAAAAATACATATATTTTAAAACTAATTCAATATATTTATTGGATGGAGAATGATGAGAAAGTTAGCAAATAAGACCAAGAACTCGCCAATTTGTTCTCAGCATTCGAAATCAAAATTAAATGCATGGTATTCCAAGTTCGCCTTAGCAGGAGCTCAAAAAAGTTTAACCTTTAAACTCGAGAGCTCGAGACCAAATGAACGTGAAAATTTTTAAACAATGAAAAATTTCATTGTTGCAATATTTGCATTGTTGTAGACAACGTAAGCAAAGGTCAATAGGTCATTTGAAGGTGAAATTTCAAGTTGAAAGGTTGAATTTCTTCAAGCTCTTGATTAAACTAATATTTAAAGAAATATTAGTAATTTCATTACTTGAAAGTGTTTTAAATTTATTCTAACTTGTTTTCTAGAGTATTTTTCAGATATGGTGAAGTTGATGAAGTGGATAAGAAGAACCATGTAAGTGTAACACATTCGATGTCTTCTGGTATATCTTGATGTTTAATACTAAGTTTAATACATATTAAAATAATTTGCATATTTCATATTTGCATAAGAAAATAGTTAGCTTACACATATAAACTGCTTATTCTTAATTAAGTAATTGGCTGATGTTTTTATGAGTAATTATTTACTGATTACTTTATCAGATTTTATTAGTAATTATTTACTGATATTTACTGAACATAAAGAATTAATAAGCCACATATATTTGAACAAAATAACTTACCTGGAATTTCCACTATTTTTGCTACATTATTAGTTTAAGAATTTTTTTCCTTAAAAATAAAAATAAAAAAAAATATTAATTTTAAAACAATTTAATATCATTTTATTGTATTAAAAGCAATTTTAAATTCCTTATTTTGATTTTATAATCACATCCGCGATCTAATCTCTTAATATAGCACATCTAACCTACAGAATGCTTTTTCAAAAATTTAGCTTCCTTTATGCTACTACATCAAATTTTTCGTTCAAAAAAAAACAAGCAACATCACTATTCAAATTACTACAATTTTCTTACGTAGCACACTCATTTCTCACAATATAAACTTACTAGTCTTATTACAGTTTGTAAAAAATCAAATCATTTCTTAAGATTTTTAACTGCTTTTTTCCCCACTGCAATAATATAAATTTAAACTTTTTTACAAACTAAATGTCATAATATAAATTTTTTATCGAATAAGTTATTACGTAAAATTTTTATGTAAGCAAATATCAGAAAGAAATGATTGCCTTGTTTCTATCAACATCGAAAGGCATTGAGTATAACAACTGTCGTTTCGAATGCATAAAACTAATTTTATTTGATAAAGTATATTGGACTTACTGACACCTTTGACAAAAACAGTCACTATCAACGTTTCAATATTTTTACAATATGTGCTTTTGTTTAAGGATTTATAGCTTAATAATTTTATAAATTTTATGATTTTAGGACACAGAATATGCATAATTTTTCAAGATCACGGAAAAAGTTATTTTGCGCTCTTCAATAAATAAATATTTTCACAGCATTTACGTTTGTTATAAACTGTTTATTCTTTTGCAAAATATTCTTAAAATTTTTCATCAAGTAGTTAATTTTTAAATTTTGCTATATTTCAAGAGGAATTACAGAAAGAAATTTAAGTTAATAGTTATACATTTTAAGACAAAATTAAATAATTTTCCAACTTGTCTAGAATATGAAAATACTGTAAACGAGAAAGAACTTTCTAATATTAAGAATCCCTTACCTATTTACAATGTTTTGTTGTTTAAATTAATTTGCATTTTCAGCTCGATTTTTTAAAATGCATGAAAATGAGATATAAAAAAAGTAATGCTTTTTGCTAGTTAAACTGAAATAAGGGATATTTTTTTATTTTACTATTTTTGTCAAAAATATTACCTTAAATGGTTTTAAAGAAAAATTTCTTCTGAAAGAGCGGTTTGCAAAACAAAATATAAACATATATATATAATATTTAAAACATCGTAAATAAATTATCTCACAATGAGAATATTTCTTTTGTGTCAAAGCTCTATTGTAACAAAAATTCATGTTCGATGGAAGGATCATTTGCAAATAAAACAATTTGAAAGCAGTGCACTCCGTAAACAAATACTATTCATTAACGTTTATTCACTTTAAATACATTTCCAGGATGATAATCAAAACTTTAATTTATTTAATCCACATTATATTTTACACTAACAGAGAAATATAGGATTCATGTCCGCCGCCATTTCATTCAATAAGGATATTTAAACATTCTGCTGATGAAAAAAATAGTCACCGAGAAAAAAGCCATGTGGGTATTCTTTCGATTTAAAAATTTTAATTTTGAAATAATTTTTGGTTAATGAAATGCTTGATATATCAGAAAGTAATAATTTCCTGCACCAATTATACCTGGCTCTTAAATGCTGTAAGAAAAAAAAAATTATTTCTGTAAAAACCATAGATCTTTATAATAATCATCAAAAAATCAAAGCGAAGCTCTGTGCAAAAAAAATGGGAAAAACATTTGCAAGAAAAAATAAAACTATGTTAACTGGGAGATAACTTTCTATATGGCAGCGAAATTCTGCCATTAATCACTGATGACGACTTATTTCTAAAAATCACGGGTGACGGCATATTCCTTTACTAATTACTGGTGATGACTTTTTCCATTAATCACTGGAGACGATTTTTACTATTAATCACTAGTGGTGACTTATATCTATCAATCACTTGAGATGACTTTTTACTACTTATCACTGGTTAAAGACGACTTTATACCATTCATTTATCAGTGGTAGCGACTATCTATTTATAATTACTGGAGTAATATTATAATTATTTTGATGGGATGAAGATTATTATCATGTATTCTAGATGGAGAATTTTACAATCATTAAAGACGACTTCTATGATGTGGAGAAGATGGTAACATTTCCTCGTAGGGGACAAAAAATATATTTATGCTATATGATGGAAATCGACACTTCCACATAAAAAAAGATCTGAAGCATTTGTTCTGGATAACTAATATGATCAATTAGTTATCTCGTAAAAATTAATATACATATATCTGTCAAAGGATGCTCAAATGTATGAATATAACCATGGATTCAATTATGAGACAGAATAAATAACATATATAGTGCCATTGGAAAACGACAACCAGATGTCAATACTTCTAATCTTCTTTAAAAAGTCTTATGCTAATTACATTGATATTATTTATGAATATTGAAAAGAGAGAATCGAAATATAAAATAAATGGGAACAAGTTAATATAATTTTTTAGTCTGTAAAATTGAGGTTTCGTAATTATATCATCATTTTATAACATTTTCATAGAATCGCATTTTCCAGTTTTATGTAATTTTTACTATTATTCTTAATGCCACAGTTTCTTATAAGCTTACATGAATAGGAAAAATGTTTGAAATTCAATATAATTTTCAATAATATATTTAATCAATTGATATTCTGTGGAAAGTAATTTTGGTAAATTCATGTGTTGAATGTAAGTCTGAATACGTCAGATAAACTTAAATATTTTATACACAAACTGTAGCAACTAAAATCTTTTATTCTCAATATTTTCTGTTTAGTGAATATA
>JAPDSC010111024.1:0-10144 GCA_026290005.1 Latrodectus geometricus | reverse complement strand
TTTTTTTTATATAAAGTTTTCAATTCTTTCTGCATTTATTATCATTGTTTAGTTATAAATATGTTTGCAAAGGTTAATATTTAAGTAGAGCAAATATCATGAGAGTGAATGCTTATGAAATAGTGGTGTAATATTCCATTTAAGATATTTCTGAGTTTTCAAATTCATGTACTAATAATGCTTTTAGCCACGGAATCTGCATTTATGTGCTGAATAGACTTTTTTTTTTCTTCAAATTTGAGTCAAATCAATTGTAAGAATAATCTGCTTTTTATGTTAGTCAAAAATTTAAGAATAGGTAATTTGCATTTCAATTTTTTTTATTGAATATTTTTTCAATGTATAAAATTGCTGTAATTGTTGTTCGCCCACTTCTTTCATTAAGATTTCAAGTAATTTTTTATCTTTTATTACTTTTTACTTAATATTATGTTTGCAAATTAGAGTAATTTTTAATAACTACAAACATAAGTGTGAATTCATTGTAAAAGGAAGCTTAATATTCCATTGAATGTATTTCTAAATTTGCTAACTCATACATTAGAGTTTTGATGTATTCATAGAATGTTATGTTACTCTGATCTTCAGTTTTCCTATTTTTTTACTTTTTGAAGTTTTTGTTCTTTGGATATTATTTATTTGTTCTAACTTATGTTTCTTCTACACAGAATATTCATTAATTTGTGAAGCAGATATTTTTTCTTTGTATTTATAAATAAATTGATTTTAAAAATACTCTTCATTTTATGTTAGCCACACTTAAATTTTCTTATGTGCCTTTTTCATTTCTTAAAATGAATATTTTTTATTTCAATAAAAGTTCTGTATTACTTCCTAGTCCTTTTCTTTTATAAAGTTTTCAATACTTTCCAGATTTATTTTTAAGTTATAAATATAAGTTAAGTTATAAATATGTTTGCAAAGGTGAATATTCCTTGAGAACAAATAACGTTAGTGATATTTACTCATGCCTTTTTCAAAAATATTTGCTTGCAAATTTGAATGGTTTTTAAATCAGCTTTATTTGATCCTTTTAGGTTCTTGTTTAGATTTAAATCTCTTGTAATTAATAAACAATTTTTATTTGAATAAATTGCTATTACTTTATTGATATTTTTCTTTGTAAGTTATGTAAGTATGATAAAGTAAAATTGTCTCTAAGAAATTGATGTAGTTTTATTTGATTACATCGTTTTAAGTTTAAAGTTTCCCATTTTATTATAATCTGTCTTTGCAGGAAGAGAATACTTTATTTACAATAATTTGACAATAACAAAAATGTATGTCTAAATATATTTTTGTATTAGGTTAAAGTCATAATAAATAACAATTATTATTATTATTATTATCATCAAATTGCAATTATTCATCTCCTATGCCTGCAATCATTCTGGGATTTTATTTTAAAAATTATTAAAGTAATCCTTACTGACTGCTTGATTTGCACTCTTAAGATATTATATGTTTATTATAGATTTAGGAATAAAAATGCTGCATTTTTAAAGATTAAATGAGACAATTTTTATTTAGCTACTGTAACTGTAACTAAAAAACAACAAACTAGGGATGGCTAAACCAGTTATTTTCTAATAACTAGTTATCATCGTTATGTTTCATAAAAATAACATGTTATAAAAACCGTTATAAAATAACAGTTTTTGTCACGTGATCAAAATGAGAGCTCTTATTGGTTCACTGGCAACTGATAACAGTTTTTGCAGAATTCTGTTATGCAGTTAATCACATTACTCCTTTAGGAGCCTTTCATTGGTTTTCTTGTAACTTATAACAGTATGACGTAGATTCTGTTATTTGAAGGGTCACGTGTTTAGTTTTACCATTTTTCATTGGTTCTCTGATACCGTAAAACAGCTCTGGAACGAGAAGTTATTCCAAGAAAACACATCTGTTTGGGTTTCTTGGAAATTCCGAAGGGCTATTAGGGTAACAAAACTGGTTTTTGGGGAAATGCAGTTAAATGAGACTTTTGGTGAGCCATGATTATCTAAAATTGAGTGGAAGTAGTTTAAGCGGAATTTTTTTCCACATTGATATTTTTTATTAAAAGAAATTATTCAAGGAATCATTTAATCTTACATTTAAAAAAATTATGACATTACGTGAACAATTTAAAGACTTTTCTTTATTTGACAAAACAGTTTATAATCTTGCAATACAGATTGTTAGATTAGAAACTCGATTGCAGAATAAATAAATTTTGCCTATTACAGATATTATATTTTTTAATTAACCTGTTATTTTAATAAAAATTGATAATATTAATTTTTTCATTTATTTTTATTGCAATTATTTAAATTATAATTTGAATTTACACTATGTTTCATTCCAATTTTTTTCAATAAAAATAAGTTGAGTCCAGATATGAGATAACTAATTTTATAATAATAATATATTATAAAACGACATATCTACGTGAACACATGTTTTAAATATTTAATTTTTCGTTATTAAAAATTATAAATAACTCGATCGAACGTTATTAAAAATTTCCAATAATGAACATTAACTTTCAATGCTTACAAAAAAAGCTTACCTTTCTATCAAATTATAATATTTCACTATATTTTCTTGATTTAATGCTCTTGTATAATCTAATTTCGTGTGAAATCTACTTTAAATATATTAATAGACAAAAGTTTGCAAATGCTATATGAGAAGAATAAATTTTTTTTAAAATACTCGTTATGGAAGGACATTTTTAAATAAAAATGTATATTGCGTACAAACAACATTTGCAGAAGAATGATGAAGATACTATTGCAATAAATAAGACATTAGCTATAATGAATAGAATTACTGTCACATTATATTAGTTTATATATTTTAAAATTTTTTTCACCCAAATATATTTTTTACCATAAGCAACAGATTTTATTATTATTTATTTCTATAGAAATTACTATTCTGGCGAATTTCTTGATTTACATTGTTTAGTATTTGTTATATAATTTTACATCCAATATCAATCCGTCTTCATAGAAGAATTCAAGATTAAGTAACCTTTGAAATTATAAATCTTTAAATAAATTAAAAGAATAAACAAGTTTAACATCATTACTTTCTGCATATCAAGCATATGGTAACAGAAATCTTCTTATAATTTATTAATGAATATTTTCTATAGAATTGCATAACAATTGCTTACATGCTGTCTATCTTAAGAAAATATATTTTGCAAGCAAAATATTTGGCTGAAATTCAATTAATTAAGCTATATTCAAAATAGGACTCTTATTAACTCTACTCATTTTAAAATATTTAAAACAAATAATTAAATAGTAAAAATAATACAAGAAATAAAACAAACTATAGAAACAACAGAATCAGAATTCTGACATGTATCAGAATTCTCACACAAAAAGAATTACAACCCTCACATGTTTTTAGCCAAATTAATAGTTATCTAATTTATAATTTACTCTAATTTATAAGAATTTATAATAATTAATAATTTCTGATGTTACCCGTCAATAATCACTTTTAAAGTTAAATTTCTAGGTAATTCAGAAATTTGAATCAGGTAGAATTTTGGATTAAACAATTCTAAGTAAACGTAGTTAGTTATAAATAGCTCTACAAACGAAAAATACAATTAACAAGAGTTTTTAGATTTTGAATGTAAAAAGCTTTCTATTAGCATAAAGTATGAAATAAAGTTAACTTTCAAATTTTTTGTTTAAACCAGATTTTAATAGTGAGGAATTAATTTTACAAATCTTCAAAAATGATAAATTTTATCACAAAGGTATTATTAATTCCTTCTTTAAACTAAGATTTGAGTGATTAAAAAAGCATTATAGCATTTCTGAATTCAGATAATCTATTAATTTTAAAAAGTTTTTTCTTACACACACACACATATGTATATATATATTTAATTTCATATAATAAACAGGAAATGAAAGTTCTATAGTTTGAATAAAATATAATTAAATTGAAGGAAAATATTAAATTCCACGTTTCTTTCTTTTTTTTTTGTTATTATTATTGTAATAATGGTACAAATAGTTATAAAATACACCTCATACGCTTTAAAGTATGACTCTTCACATTGTTTTGTTTTGCAAATCAGTAAAATGACTGCTGAGAAATTTGAAGGGCATCAAAATTTTGAAATCGATAATTTGTAAGATTTTTAATTATCTTTTCCTTTTGTAATAGTTTTAAAACAATCTTGAAATGAAAATATTTTTATAGTTTCACATTTCTGAACAAAACTATAATCAATTAAACATATATTTGTCAAACAGTTGCTTATTCTCAAATAGTTCTGAAAAAAATTAAACATATCCTCGTCTAAAATAACTTTTTATGAATATTATTATCGCAGAAATGAACTTTGGAAATGGTGGTATAGCATACTTTTTATCTTTTATGGATAATTTACGTTTTTATGGATAATTTACTTTTAATCTCTTGAGGAATTTAAATACCCTGGGCATTTTATAAAACTTATTTTATGAAAATTTTCAAATTTCTATCTCTCTCTCTGTATATACATTTATACATATGGAAAATTTCTATTTCGTGAACTTATTACATTTTGTTATTGTATGGTTGTAATTCTTACGAATTTAAAATTTAATGAAGACAAGTTATTTTAACATGAAGATGTTTAATATAATGCTTCTAATAAATGCTGTTGTGAAATATTTTCAATAATTATTAAGTCAAACTTTTATTCAAACACCTAATAGTATAATTCAAAATTACTAACTGACATTTCAGAATGTTTATGTATATATAGAACTTAATATTTGGTAATTTGTTTTCAGTTATATAAAATTAAAAATGTAATCAGTAAGGTTAATTATATTTAAACATTTGTATTTAAATTAGATTAGAATAAAACAAAAAAGTAATTTAATAAACAGAAATTTTTGGGTCGTAATTATAAACTATTAAACATAAAAGATAAATGATGGAAATTCAGAGTTCAGTAGTAAAATATACAATATTCATTTTGCTGTGATTTTATTTTCAAATAATAAATAAACACAATAGTTACAAATTACTATACAACTAATCCAAAATACTTATACAAAGCAGCATTTATTATCATGCTTCTTAAAAATTATGCTCAACAAACCTTGTTAAAAGTGAGAACAATAACAATTTTTATATCAATACAAATTTCATAAATAGCCTTTTACAAAAACATAATGCAATTCATTTATTTTCCATCCATTTTCGAGACTTAAAATAATTACGTTAAAAATGTTATTATATTATAATCAATTTTGCTAATTATTTACAATAATTAAAATCTTATTTATATTAATTGTTATTTTAATATAATTATTATAATTCTTTTTAAACAAATAATAATACATTATAATATCAAAAAATTCTGTTAGATTCTACAAACTTTTAAAATTTAATTGAATAAGCTTAATTTTTTAATGTTTTAATTTATAAAAATTAATAATTTTCTTCTCGAAATTTGACATAAAATTTAAAAAATTTCACTCATCTTAATTTTGAGTATAATTTCGAGTTTGTAAAAAATATTTCAGCTTAATGAAAATTTTGCTAAAATTCATAAGATTCACACAAATAAAACTAAAATTCCAATAAAATTCTATGAAAGACGGAAGATGAATAAAATGTGCCCACAATATTGTTATCAAAGGGATCCTTAAGAATCCCCATTCTTACTTAATGCTTTCATCGTTTTTACAGTGAAATCTATATATTCATACATCCGCTTTTCAACAATTAACTCCCCCCCTCCTCTGCAGTAGAGAGTCGAAGTGACATTAATTGATGGTCTACCAAATGAGAGTATGGAAAATGCGTTCCCGCGCGAGAATCTCGAAAACTCGATGGTAGCTTCTTTTTAGTTCCAAAATAACGATAACTGCTTTAACGTTCCGGATGTTCCAAAATAACGATAACTGCTTTAACGTTCCGGAAGTTCCAAAATAACGAAATGTAGAAACGTTCTACAATAACGTAACGACTTACGAAGTTACCAACAACGGAACGATTTGAGCTGTTCAGCAGGAATGAAAAACGTTATCTTAATAACAGAATTTCTTAAGAACGCGTTTTTCGGTTTAAGCGGTTATTACGCAATAACTGTTCCTAAATAACAGTTCCACCAAATAACGACCATCTCTAGTTTATAGTGGATAGGAATACAGTGTATTCAAAATATTTGTTTAAACGTTGGGAATATTTCCGTTATCTCTTCCGTGATATGGTGCTACAAAATCAAAGTATATATAATGGGGTAGGGGAAAGTATCTTTATATTAATTTCAAACAAGAAATAAAGAAATGAAAACAAATAATTGACTATTTCAAACACTTTAAAATGATTAGAGAATAGTGCATGCTGAGAGAGAATATAGGAAGGTGTATCATAATCTATTTGTTTGGTTTTATTGTCATTTAAATAAAGCATTCCTAAGCGTAATTACAACATAATAATATTATAAATTCTTTCTGTTTTCTATTGCTGTTGTAAGTAATTAAGATGTCTGAAAAATGTTTCTTTTATAGATATCTGAAACTTGACAGTTTGAAAGAAAACATGTAAATTGTTATCAACACATGTGAATTTTTATTATGCTGGAATTATTATATACTTCCTACAATTACGTTTTTGTAATAAGTAATTTGCTTTATGTGAATGTTTTATAAAAATTGATCTATTTGGTGGCCCTAAAATTAAAAATATTTCAATAAAGAAAAATAAAAATTTTATTAAATAGGTTATCATGTATCATTTTTTTGAAAGAATATTAAAAAGAAATGAATATCAGATAATATAGGGCTTCTATTTAAAAGTTTGAAAATTCCACAAGTTTAAGAGAATAATAATTGTAATAAAGTATTTTGCAAACAATGATATAATACAGTAGTAAAAAACAGTAGATACTTGCTTTAAGAATTAAAGGGACCTACCAAATGATTCTAAAAATAAAGCCTTTGATTTTTTTAGATGTTAGTTTAAATGAGAATTAATGTTATTATTACCTCTATGGGTTGAGTCTGGGTACCAGTTATTTGTTCATAAAATCATGAATGTTATTAAATTTGAAGTTTGCAAAAATGAGCATCTACTGTATTTTAGTTTTGAAAATGAGTAACTTAAATTTTATTGTATTTATAGGATATTTTGTTGCTGCCTGTTTGATTTAATAAAATACAATTCTGAAACTACTTCAATGATTGAACTCCCTTTTTTTTCTGTAAGTATTGATGTTTTATATGGCTTGCAAAGGCAATCGTTCTTTAATAACAACAAACAATTATTTAAATTGTTTGTAAAATGAAGTGATATATTCCGTTGAAGGTATTTATCCTGCATTTTCTTTCTGTTTTTTTTCCCCTCCCTGTTCCTAAACAGTTATTTTTAGACTTAAAACTATGGATAATAAGATAATGAAGTTCCAAATTGAAATAAGTCATTTAAAATTTGAGAAACATTTAGTTTTATCCTAATTTTTGAAAATTTTAATCAGTAATCTTATTTCAATTACCTTATGTTAATTGTGTTATTATTAATTAAGATGAATTTTTTTCTTATAACAGAAAAAAGTTTTTATTTCTGTAAATAAGTTTGGATATACAAAGTCAAAATAAACAGCAAAAAAAGCAAAATTATTGACAGGATTAATAATAATACAGGTGTAATATATTAATGACTTTTTTGGTACATAATATAGTAGAACATGACTTATTATTATTTTTTTTTCTGTAGTTTGTTCTCAGGAAAATGTCTAAATAATGTGTTGACTTGTGTCATCATTGTTTGTCATATGATGTCCATTTCAATACATATTTTGGATTGAATGCTTTGCTTTTCATTTAAAAAATGAAATCAAGTAAATATATAAGCTATAACCACAATAACAAATATTAACTCCTTGACTTGTCTGTAAAAATTTTTATATTTATTTAACTTGCCTTGGGTTTTTATTTGAATATTATAGCTATGTATCAATTTAAGGAATGATTTTTTTTTTCTCGAAGAAATGTGGATACAAATTCATGTAAGGATACAGTATTAAATACCATTCGGATGTAAAGATATTTTTTATATCAAAAAAAGAAATGAAATGAAGGTTCGGATCTCAATCATTTCAGAGTCTTAAAAAGTGACACATTTATATTTTCCTTTTCAGTTGAAATTAAATGCTAAATTTTAATATTAATATCACAGTAAAAAAACCTATCTAGTGAAACAACTGATCCATATTTCGATGCACAAATATTGTTGCTACCAAAACTAGGTACTGTAAGGAATTTACACACATTTATCAGTTATTTTTTGGTATACTTGTTAGTCTATCAAAAAGTAAGGTGATGCTTCATAATGAAACATTCACTTCTGAAAATTTCAGTAAATAAAACTTTGTGGTGTCATGAAATGAAAAATCTTTTGAGTGTTCAAGGGATTTATTGCCATAATTTGGAAAAATTTGGCTTTGCAATAGATATGTAATTTTTAATAGTTATTGAAATTATCTGATTTTTTGAAATTTAATTAACTGGTAATAAATTGAGGGAATTGATAAAAACTGATCTCATCAAGAAATATTTAAATGATCAGTGGTGATTAACTTTCAAATTTAGGAGATTGAAAAATCAATTTCCTAATAGTTATCGCTTCTGCTTTTCATTGTGAGGAGTTCCCTACTGAATTACTAAGGAACATTATAATAGTTAGCTTTAACAAACTTGTTAGTAAACTTTCATAAATAAAGTACTGAAATACAATATTTCAGTTACTAATTCAATAAATGAATATGACTTTGAAGTTTCATTTTATTAATAAACGACTCCACTTACTATTATTGTGCACTCAATATCGATTCTAATTAGATACAAAAAATAAAATATTATAAAAGTAAAACGATGAGTATTTAAAGACAAGTCGAAATAATTATCAAAATGAACTTCATTCTATATTGTACTGGTTGGCCAAAAAAATTACCACTCTTCTGGGATATTTAACTAAATGGTAGAAAACTAAAATAATTTAGAAACTGAAACATGAGAATATTAAATGTTTTTACGAATTTTTGATCTTATTATTAAATATTGAACAGAAAAAAAATTTTTTTCTGTTTATTTTTGGTTTATGAGTAAAAATGCTATATTTTCAAAGGTTAAATGAGACAATATTTATGAAGCTAATGAAGTTTGAAGTAATGAAGAAAAATGAAGTTTTTATGGTGGATTTAAATTCAGTGTAAAGAATAAATATATTGAAAAGTGGGTAATATTTCCATTATCCCTTCCGGACTATGGTGCTAGAATATCAAAATACAAATAAAACTATGAATATTTGTCTTTAAATGAAAGAAATCTGTATTAATTAAAAAATAAATGGAACTTTTAAAATATCAAACTAGCTTTTAGATGGTAAAAAAATTAAAATGGTCTCCTGAAAGTGATTATAAGTGGTGATTTGTTTAGTAATTAATGACAGGGAAATAGTAATTTTGTGATAATTGTTTTCTTGATTTCTTACGGAAATGTAAGGTGAGACCCGTCACCAAAATACTTAGTATGCATGATTGCCAAGGAGCGATACTGATTTAAAAAATGGTTTTGGTGACGTCATTACTGGAATGTTATTTTTTAAATCTTCTTTATCGCTACTGTTGTTCGCTAAGATATATTATTGTATTTAATTCTTTAGATTTTTATCTAGTTGATTATAATATCCTGTTAAGCTGTAATAATTAAAAAAAAATAAGTGGCCACTAGATGGCAGTAGTTAACATGTCATGTAAAGAGATGTATATGTAGTTAAAAGAGAGAGAGTGCTTATGAAGGAGCTCGCAATGAAAGAGCTAGATGTCTGTAAATAATTCTACATGTAAATAAATTTGTAAATATTTATTAAGTACTCCTTCCTTCCCCACCTAAGCTACTCGTCATCCGACCGGAATAAACCTTAATAATCCTTACCATATTAATTATGTAAACTATTAGTGTATTTATATAATATTATTTTTTTTCATTCAATATTACATGACATTTCTGTAATTTTATATAAAATTCATTAATTAATTTCGTATTAATTATTTAACCAAATATTGTATTTATATAAAAATATTTATTCTTATGATGGGACGATCTTGATTTCTACGTACGCTGTTGTT
>JAPDSC010111023.1:0-19542 GCA_026290005.1 Latrodectus geometricus | reverse complement strand
AATTAATTTATTAAATGTGCGTATATATATATATAAAACTTTCTTTAAAGAAATTTCGCTTCTTCTACTAAAAGTTTTATGTTGCAAAATTTCATAATCTTAAAAGCTACCAAAGGATAGCACCACATTTAATAAATTAATTCACTAGAAAGTATTAAGGAGTACTTTCATTCAAACAATGTTAGACATAATAAATAATAGATCGAAATATATATAAATACTAAAATTTATTAAATTCAAATGGAATTATATATATGGTTAGAAAACTATGACTTCTTTATAATACAATATTTTGCAAAATATGCCTTACATTCGGAGTAAGCAATATTTACATATTCTTAAAAAACATTCTGCACAAAATGGAATGCATTTTGTTTTATGCATGCTGGACACATTAAATAATAAACTATTCTAGACACATTAATGACTAGAAATATTTATTAATACTAAAATTTAAATTGAATAAATGCAAATGGATTTATGTATATAATTAGAAAACTATGGCTAATAGTTCTTAACAAACAATATGCTGCTAAATATGCATTACATTCGTAAGAAACAATATTTATAGTCTGGGGAAACATTCTTCACAAAATGCAAGGCATTTTGTTTTACACATGTTAGACAAATTAAATAATAAACTATTCGAGAACTATTAAATAACAACTCGAAATGTATATATAAATACTAAATTATAATTGAATAAATGTAAGTGTGGATTTATGTATATGATTAGAAAGATATTAATATTGCTTAACATTTAGTATGCTGCTAAATATGCATTACATTCGTAATAAGCAATATTTATACATTATAAGGAAACATTCTACAGAAAATGGAATGCATTTTGCTTTACACATGCCAATTAAAAACTAATTGAAGTAATATTTTAATAACCCATTCTTTACGTATCGATCAAAGCTTTGGTAAGGGAAATATAGTTTTTATTCTTTAAATCTGAATTAAAATAAATATTTTCTTTCATCAATTGAAATATTTTCTTTTCCATCCGCAAGAAGTGTTTTGAAACTTTATTTATCCTCACTTTATTCTTTATTTACCTCTCTTTTAGATGTCAGTTGCAAAGAGGATTATATATCTAAACTAAGACAAAAACGAAAGCGTAAAACTGTTGCCCCCACCAGGACCAATGTATATAATATTGAAATAATACTGCCATAGGAAAAATTGAAATATTGCAAAAAGACATTTTTCTTTTTTTTCGCTCTTTTAAACCGATCTTAACATGCTCTCTACTTTTTTAAAATAACTCTTAAATCCATAAATATTCCTCGTCTAGTCTGGACAATGAAATTAGTGAAAATGATTTTTCTTATATTTTTACTTTTCTGAAAGAAATTAAATTCATATAAGAATTTATTTCGTTTTTAGAATTTTTATAAATGCGTATAAAACAAAATGTATAGTTTTTCTTGCTCATATTGAATTTTGCCGAATCAATTTGAGAGATAGAAAACAATAAGCGTAAATTGAGTTGTTTATTGAAAAAAAAAATTTACAATTTTTTTGTTTTAAATTAAGCTATTTGACATGCATTCCATATAAAAAAATATGTAGATTTAACTTGTAAAATTACCCATTAAAATAAATATTGAGGAGGTAAATTGGTTAAACGTAAAAGGAAAAAATATATTTTAAAATACAATAATATGGATTCCAATTATGAAATAGCATTAAATGAGATTATGCTTATTTTTATTTTTCTAAAACTTGAAAACGTTATTATACTTGAAATAAAAGCATTTTTATTGAAATTATGAGATTAACGTTAAGGTATTACTGTTTGTCACTTATTTTTATGCTTTCTCATAATAAAAGAGACACGTTTTGGGAATTTTTTAGTACGTATTCAAAGTAGAATATGAAAGAAAGATTCGAACATTTTTTTTATAATTTTTAAAATGTATTCAATATTTACATAAAACTTTTTTTATTTTTATTAATTTTAATTTATAAATACATTTTTCAATTTTTATTTCGAAATAAAATATACGAAATATATCATTTTATTTATATGTCGTCAATTAAATTTTAATTTAAATGTTTATAATTATTTGTATTTCAATTTTATTTGAAATAGTTATTATATTCAAATGTTGATAACTGCTGTATCTATTGTTATATTACAAGTCAGTAAAGATTTTTAATCAAATTATATTATCTTAGAAACTATTTTTGTTTATATGAAATAACGTAAAAGAAATAATACACTACTTTAATGTGTTAATTTTTATACGATTTAAATCCCAATATATAAATTCTTTAATATTTTCTGAAAATATTTTCTTGGAATTATTAAAATTACTACAAATGATATACAAATAAGTTCATTAGTTGTTCTAAGTTACTATAATGTCTATTATCAAATTTTATTAATGAATTATTTAATATTTTTCTAATAAAATTAATATCTAAATGAAAAGCACTTCATTCACTCCATATGGAAAATATTCTTATAAATCATCGCATTTATTTCAAATATTGTTATTTAATGATGTAAATATTTTAACAAAGGCATATATCAAAATAACGTGCATATTTTTATTAATGCATGTGACATTAGGTATTAATATACTATTTTAGAATTTGAATGTTTCGCGTGTCATAATTTTATTAAAATATTAATAATATTTTATTTATATATATTGTCCTTAACTATATCTGCAATATACAACGCATATGGATATATTTAAAATGTTTTAATAAAGCTTATTTCCAAACTGTATCTCATTTGCTCTATGTAAATAAATCAAACTTTACATTCGTATCATCATGATTTCCGTTAGCTTATTTTTATGACGTTAAATTTGAATTAATTTCATAACTTTATAGTAAACTTCTTAAATTTAAATGAAACATTTATATAAAGTAAAAATGTTTACCTAAATATTCTGTTCCATTATTAAAAGCACGAGTTATTCATACTTTTGAATTTTGACTTGAGTAAATATCTCCAAAATAATTAAATTTTTTAGTACCATTCTAGCAGCAGTACCATTCAGTAGCAGTATCATTCAGTATTAGTACCATTCTAGAACTTTCCAGCAGATAAATATTCCCAACTAAAAATTGAAGGCAATTATATAGACAAATTTAAACATCTATTTAGTTGATTTTTATGTTTTAAGACAGATATTTCAAATGATTATTTGAAATTATCATAGAACAATGGAGAGTTACAATCACAAATGTTAAAATGAAGAAAACTCCGAACTCTTCAAGCATTTCCCAAATGGTGATTGTTTCTTAACAAAATTATTAGTTTTATGATTATTATTTCATATTTACTAAAAGAGGTTTTTTTTTGTATTACCTGCTACAAAAATTTTGTACTATTTTTAGGAAAAAAATAATTGTTAAAAAATATAAATAAGCGCGGAAAATGTATTCAAATTGTAATATATTCCAAAAAATTTTTCAAAAAAAAAAAAAAAATATTGAAAACAGCATGCATTGTTTTATAAATATAAATGCTGACCATAAAATGAAAAACAAATTTTTGTTTTATATAGTCATACACCTTTCTTTTTTTTTCACAGAAATTTCTTTCCATCAGCAATTTTTGTATTTTATGTTTTTGAAATTTTAATTTTTTATGTGTTTCTTGGTTATCCTTGAAATTTAATAACTTATCTTATTGACTAAAATGGTCATTGATACTTCTTTCATTTTTTTAATCAAGTTGTCATTTTTAACTTGAACGTTTTTCAATTATTGCTACTAAAATTAACATGCGATTGCACTTTTTATTTTTGTTATAACAATATATTTATAAAATAATCAGAAGGAGAAAAAAATTGCGTGTAAAATAAATATTTTTTCTATTTAAAATAACAATGATTTATCTTTCATAATTTTTTTTTAAATAGTCCATTGTGTAAGATATATATATATAACAATTTCTTTAGTCACTAAATTATTATTAAAAAAAATACCGTAATTAAAAATGTTGTGGTAATTACAAATGTCAATATTCATTTTACCTTGTTATTATGGTAATTAGGTAAAAGTTTGTATTTAAATTTTTATTTCACAACAATTAAAGTTAATTTCTTTGTGATTTACATTTTAAAGTAGAATTAAATCTCTTACAGGAAAGACAATTGAACAGTTCTGAGGTTGGGTTTCATAAACATAATCTGTTGACGTTCCTCGGATACTCTTTTACAGTATTCAAACGTTTGAAAATCTGCAAATGCACTCACGCAAGATATTGAATTGCACTCTTCAATATATTGCGTGTGTTTCACGATAAAACAAAATATTGAAAATGTGGTTAATAACTGAAACGGAAAACTTTGTTCGCGAATTTTACTTTACTAAATTAAAATCTGAACATAAATTTTGTTTATCCTCTTCAAAGAAAACTAATCTAAAATAAATTTTCTAAGAAAAAAATTGTCTTTCTTGGTCAAAGATCGGATTCAAAATAATTTTGAAAATTAATCTCCAAAAATAATTACATTTTTTGTCAAGTTAAAAAAACATTATTTTTATAAAAGCTGTAACTCAAATATTTTTCTTTTGAATTTATAAAATATTTTGGATTATTTTTAATTAATTTGGATGCACTACTTGCATAGATATTGGATTAGATTCCAATAAGTATTGATGAATTGATTAACATATTGTAGATTGAGTTACTTTGAAAATAGTGTAAGTTAATCATGAAAGAAAATAATTACGTTCAAAAGCTAATGGTAATTATTATTTCTTTGGTAAAATTTTGATGACAAATATATATTTCGAATTAATATATATGTTTTTAAATTATTTTATTAATATACTCATACATACAAAGTCTCATTTTTATATGTTTTTGTAGCATGAATTCTAATCAAGGATCAGGACATATGAAAGAATTGTGATCTTAAAAGATTAATCCCTTGTATTATATAATTTCACCCTTCAATACAAATCCATCTGCATCAAGTGAAGAAATCAATCAACAATTGAAACTCCATGAAAGGAAACAATTTCGCCTCGGGGAGTCCATATGCTTAACACATTGACAATTTAAATCAGCCCCAAGTGGCACATTATCCTATTTCTTATGAACATGGCAGCTTAAATGGAGAGAAACCAACTATTGTTCCCATAAGAGCAGACGTTTGGGGAGAGCCCCAACCCTTTTCAACCCAACATGCAATAAACATAGGCCAGGTCGTAATCTAAATTTTAATTTCTCAACCAGCCAATTAGAGTAAGTGACTTGCCTCGACGTAAATAGATTCAGAGTGCCCTCCCTTTTTCATTCCAATGACCTTCCCATGCCTATAAACAAAGAAAGAGTGGAATAAAAGGAAAAGGCAAAAAATTGTTCTTTATTGCGCTTAAAACACCTGCAAATGAAATTCCCAAAAGTGAAACAAAGCCCTGTTTCTGAAATACAAAAGAAGAACGACAATGGATTGAGGAGGAGCATTCCGCTGTGTTCATACAATGCATTGTTATTCTTTTTAGGAGATTTAAAAACGTGGGGGGTTGGTTGGACTTTTGGAAAGAAGTTTTTTCTCTCTTTCGATATGCGGTGGAGTGAGCGGATAATATGACTTTGGGGAAGCATAATGGTTTTACGGGATTTAAAGGAAGAATAGGAATCTCGAAATTTTCGAATCGTGCTTCCCAAAGTCTATGTCAGAAACGTTCTCTATCATTTTAAGCAAATGGAAGGAAATCATCTGTAATATTGAAATATTTTAAAAAGAATAAAAATGAATCTAAAAACTATATTAATACTGATTCCCTTTATAGCTATAATTCCTAAGAGATTTAATTTTTTATATATATTTTTATGTTTTTCATTTTATTTCAAAGTTTTAAGACTCTTTTGAAAAATCACTGAATATATGGAGGTTGCATAGTAAAATCAATCATAAGTTATAACTCAAATTTGTTTGATAAATTTTGAAAACCGATTATCACTTTCATTATAACAGTACAACATTTCATTCATTGCATTTAATTTAAAGCATATAATAGAAATGAGAATAATGTTACATATTTTATGGACAACAATTTAGCATCCAATTTAGCAACAATTTAGTGTATTCTAAAAATACATCAATACATTTGTCCTACGCATGATTAAGTGATTATATTGATAAGTATCGTGAAGTCTTTTAAAATTAAAATAATGTAAATAATGATTTTGAAATTGCTTAGAGTTTTATATTTAATAATTACATTAGCACTTTTAGGCAATATAAATGATAATTTTGATAAGGCAATACCAAGCATTTTCTTAAACACATTACATAATTAAATACAGCATATTTAAGTATTACAGTAATAGATTAATAACTACATTACTGTTTTACTTTTTGAATGTGATAATTAAGTATTACCTTAGAAAAATACTGTTAGAAAAGTACTGTATATTTTTATATACTTCTAATAGTATATGTTTGCAAAAATAGACTTTATTATCATTTTTTAAAGTCTATTATTCCTAAAATTTATTTGAATTTAAGTATTTTTGAGATAATCTGAAACTACCAAACACTGATGATGTATTTTCTTTGTTGTAATATATTCTAAGCAATTTAGAAAGTTCTTTGCCGGTTTTAAGAAAATTCTTATAAGACAATGTACAGTAGGTACGATGTACATAAATTTTTAATAAAATATAATATTTTATACTTACATTGTGTTATTCAATTTTAGTTTAAAAAATGATTTTGCTTATTTTAAAATTGTTTTTAAATTACTTTTAGAAAAACAACATTTTAAATGTTCCTGTTGCACTATTTTCAAATTAAAATCCTTGTTTTATTATTCTTATATTAATTAACTTACGATAAATTTATGTATAGGAAAGCTTAAAATTATTGCCGCCCAGTTTGTCTAGTGGTCAGCGTGTCTGACTGCAGATGGGGAGGTCCTGAGGTTAAATCCGGGTTCGGACATGGATGTACTTCCTCTTTCTCTCTCCTGTCATTGTCCTTTCCTTGTATGAATGGGTTGCGAATGGTTGCCTACCTTATATTAGCGGTTACCTATGAAATGTGTGTACTGAGGAAGTCAAAATCCACCCCAAATTATGGTTCAGTGAAAAATGGAGCAGCACACCTCATATTGCCAACCTAGCTGCAACAAGACAACAGCAACTTAAATTTAAAAACTGGTTTTATTAAAAATTTTCATTTATTCTGCTGTAAATATAACATTATTAATAATGTAAGAATTTTTTAAGACTAATATAATATATAATCTTGTGTATAACTAATTCGTCAATATTAATTTTTGTTTTAATTAAATTACAATTTAAAAATTGCGCATATAAATTGATTGAAAATTGGCAAAGATGTCATAACTATTCTTTTAGAAATGCTAATAATTTATTTTTGATACACAATTAATTTATATGTTAACACTAAATGAAGCGTTTTACAAACAAAAATAGAATATTTGATATCTCATTCATACTTTTTAAAATAATTAATAAATACTAGTTTTTTTGTAAATTTCAAACATTCGAAACATTTTTTCAGTAGTTAAAACATAAAAATTCTAAATAAATCTACATTTATTTCTTTATTTTAGATTCAGTTATTTATTAAATCAGATACCGATGCATTTCGAAACCTAATATTTTGATATATTCCTATGCAAAAGTCAAAACAGATTGATCTTCCAAGCAAGTACCTGTCACGGCAGATTTGTATAAAACTCATTCGATTTCTCTTTCTCAAAAAAGTATCTCATATAACGATACATGAAATATGTGACTCAGGAGCAAATAGGTTTCTTCTCATATATTTTTCTACTCCCCATTCGTGACTTCCAAGGGGTAAACAGTCAGGAAAGAAAAGATAGGTTGGAAAAAAATGCTATATTGCAATAAAGCCATTGCTTGCGCGATCCATCTTTCGACGTCTTATATAAGGCAATGGAGAATTAATGTCGGCTCCGGTATGAGAAATGGATGTTTGGTCAATCAAAAAGAGAGTGAAGATTGAGCGACTCATACTTACATTATGAATCCAATCTTCTTTTTCTCCCTGTCAGTTATATAATCCAAAAACGTAGCTACGAGCATTGAAATCAAGCACAATTTCTTTTTTTGGTTCGTAATGTTTTAACTGAATTTAGATGTTAAGAAAACAATTTGAAAAACGTTAAGGAAAGTGTTTTAAAACTTGAATATTTTATTTGGAATGGACAATGAGATTGTGTCATGTAAAAAACCTATTTAGGTTCATGTTTGGAAGTTATCTTTCGTTGAGGAAAATAGAAAGGTATAATTTTTTAACTCTATTGATTTTTTCAAATATATACTATAAAAATGATGTTTCTATACATTATGCAAAAATTGTTTTGTTGGTTTGTCTAAGCCAAAATAATCAGCTAAGTATATCCAAAGTTGAAAACGTTATCAAGTGCTAAATTTGAAATAGCACCGAAAGGTGCTTTTTCTTCAACATAAGCATCAATGTCATATGAATCGAAGGAATTTTTTCATTGTCTAGTTAAAGAAATCTTTTACTTTTTTTTTTAAATTATTTCATTGTTGAAATATGTGTTATCAATTAACATACCAAGATATTATTAGTTACCATTTTGTAAATATTAACCTATAACTGCTTGTGTTTAGTTTATCAAATATCAATGACATTTACTTTTTATTGCATTAGAATTTCATAGTGATTAACCCTTTAACTATTATTTTGATCCATTAATTTTTCTATTACTTTTGAACTATTACTTTTAAAAATAATATTAAAAAGGTAAATACTTTGTTTATCTTATGTATATTTTTATGATATCATTAAAGTAAATAAGTCATTATTTAAGGAGTTCAATGTCTAAAATCCACTTTATTTATAATTCACAAAAAAGAAAATAATAGTTTCTTCTTTGTCTAGTGAGATTTTAAGGACATCTCATTTAAAATAAAAGTTCTCGAGATTAGATCCTGGTTTAGATTTAAAGAATTTTCTCGAAATTAATAAGTTTTGCTCTTGGAACATGCGTATTTTAAGCAAATTAATAAGGCAATGTAACGTTTTAAAATATATTTAGCCAGTATGTGCCACAAATGTAAGCAAATTATTTTAAGAATAATATTTGTTCTTTATTTTAAAATGAGTTCATGAATGCTTTATTATACTGACTTCAATTTTAATTTTAAAATCATATGTTTCATCAATGTAGATATGCCCATTGAGAAGGATGTACAAAGAAACATTTTTTCTTAAAAAATACATTTAAAACTGATTTTTTATAAAGTATAATTTAAATTAAGTTGAATACATTAAGATATAACTGTAAACATCTTTCCCAGTAAATCTCAAATCACGCAAATGTAATATTTCATATTCAGATGCATTTGGTGTTTATAAGACATGACGAATTTATTGTATTGTAACATTACTATAATTACAAGTTTGTAATGTGAAATTTCATTACAATTTTCATTCTACTTTAAGTAGAAAGAAAAGTCAAAATTTTACTCATATTTTTGATGGGATTTTTAAAGTAGATACCCAATACTAATAACAATAACCTGTTTAAATAATAATAATTATCATGCAATATATTCGTCTGAAATTTGACGAAGTTGTTTACTTTTGGGAAAAATCAATGCAAGATAATTTATGTTTATGTGGATAAAATGTTTCGGGAAACATAGTATATAGAATTTTTGTATTTTGCAAAGTATTTTAATTAATAGTCATTACAATAAGATTTTCAATTCAAAAATGCAACAGAATTTCAAGGTGTTTTGTATAGCATGGAAATTGGATCTAGAGATAAGAAATAAGAGAATTTTCAGTTTTCGAAGTAAATATGCTTATTTAGACTTTTTTAATGATAATATCTTATAAGTCACTTTAGTAGAAATAGAATAAAGTTTTTAAGTAGAAATTATGTTTAACTTAAATTATAAAGGAATTAAAACATTCTCTGACTCAACATTTCTATTAATTATAATGTTTTGAATTAAATAATAATAATTTGGAATGATCATTGGGAAATCTTTGATTGCATCAATGTTTTGTTTTGTATTTTTAAATGTATATCTTATCTCAAATAAATTCTTTTAAAATTATACTTTTTATCACATCAATAAAAAATATCAATTTATTTTTATGGGGTTTTAAGCAATTTTACTAAGGAGAAATTTCATATTAACAGCAAAGTAACTTTTTAAGAAAACATAAAAGGTTACATTCTAAAAATAGTTTCTATGTGATAAACACTTCATATAAATTGCTCCATTATTACTTGCCAATTTTCTTCAAATATTTGAATGCAACAATTTCTTTTTCATCAATATAACTTTAAAATCGTAAAAAAAGAAAATGGAATGAATCTCATATTTCTAATATGTTAAAAATATTCTTGTTGATTGAATTTTATATTTACAATATAATGTTTCTAAAGATCTGATTCATTAGTGTAAAATAATTTTTTTAAATGAATAATATCATTTCACATTTCACAATAACATCATTTTCAAGTAGTTATCAATAAATCACATTTAAAAAAGCGATTTATTAATAACTACTTACTTTATTATGAATAAAACATATCATAATACTTTCATTGCATAATTAATTCAGAGTAATAAGTAAAGTACAGATATTTTTAAAGTTACAAATGATATTAGTTTTGATATTATATTGTAGAATAATATACATGATATCTAACCAATTTGTAATTTTATCACTTTCAAATAACCATAAGACATAAAAATTTAAAAAAAAATTGATTTTGTTGAATTTTATATTTAGATTTTACATGATATATTAGCAATGTTTTTCCTCAACATTTAATTACTTTTCCATAAATAATTTACAGTAGAAAGTTCCTATTGATGTCTAAAAATTTAACACTTTCAGTCACTAATTTAAATGGTAATTTAAGTTTATTAAAACAATAGGTATGCTTAATTATATAATTAGAAATATATAATTTTTTTTAAAACAAAATACGCGCTATTTGTTTTTTTATTAAACATATATAATTAATTGTAGAGCTGGTTATCTTCAAATAATTGTTTAATTTTTTTTATGTTTACATGAATATCTTCATCAATTTAATGAAGATACGAAGAATCTTGCATAACTACTATATACACCATTTTAGTTTCCACTGAAATTGAAGTCTTTTTTTTCTAACATAAGTTTTTGTAAACATTATTTTCTGTAAACAATTAAATATTTATATAATTTGTTTACCAAATCAAATTCTTCTAAAGATAAAATAAAAACACTCTCATCTATACCATTACACATGATTAGAAATAATTTGTTTACACGATTCAATAATATTTTATTTCTGAATAGTAGGAAACAATAATTAGCAATTTAAATAAAGAGAAAATAAAAATAGACTTTTATTCGCTCAAATCTATTAATTGAACAATTTATATTTTATAAAAATAATAAAGAGTATGAGTTTTATTATTTCAGTTCTAAACAGTAAGGAATTAATTTAAGAAGAAAAAAGTAAGAGTAAGATTATTCAACTACAATCTTTTCTGTTATAATGAAAGTGTTTTAAATTTGCTATCTATCTATTTATCTATCTATCTATCTAGATAGATAGATAGATAGATAGATAGATAAATAAATAATAATAGTCAATAAATTTAGAATATTAAACTTATTTAGTAAATAATAAAAACATCTACTAGATTTCTACTATTTAAATTGAAGATAGATATAAATCCAAAATAAGTGGAATGTTTCTTTTGTAAAATCAAAACAAATTTATTAAATCATCATTTTCTTAAACATATTCTCATATGAAATATATTATTATTTAAGTATAATACTTAGACGTTTCTTCTTCTTCCAGGAACCTTTTTATCTTCCGTCACTGTAACAAGACATGGTTCTCCTGATCATCACTCGTTGTCCGTTGCGAAACTGAAGGACAACCCATGACGTTAATTGATAGTCCTTGTTTGACCACACGTCTCTCAGAAACTGACCATTAAGAGAAGAGGAATGATTACTTCAGAAGAGATTTTTTCTTGTCTCCCAATCATTTTAGGTTTATTCTGAAGATTTCTCAGCGACCGCTTACAACATGATTTAGATTATTAACTAGGATGTCATGTCAACAGTTATGTGCACCATGCATTATTCTGATGATAGTTTTATACTTTATAAGAAATTAAACATCTTCTTTGATATAAATAAAACAATTATTTTGTAAATTTGAACAATTTATCGTTTAAAATTATATTATGCTTTACGATTAATAAAGCAATGCGTCTAATGTTAAAATCATGGGAGTTGCATTGCTAAAATTTAGAAAATAAAATATCTAATAATGAAATTTAAATTTAATATTATTTTTTTTCCAAAACACGTTAACTAAATAATCTTTATTTTGTTGATAATGTATATTTAAATTTAAAAGGGAAAACATATCACAAAATATTTAACACAATTTTTAGTTGTTAGATTTTTAACTTGTAAAATGTAAGTAGTAAATTATCAAATAAATTGGAAAAATGAAAAAAAAAATAAAGATTTCGTTCTTTTAAAATTAATATGCTGAATTTGACAAATTTGCGATCAATTTTTTATGGAATTAATTTTAACAACCTATTTTGCTTTGCTTTATTTCTTAATGTAATCATTTGTTAAAATATCAAACCAATATGGCTTAAAATAGATAATATCAAATTAAAATTATTTTTCAGAATTTGTAGTAATAAGTTCATAAGTGTTTTTTCAAGAAATTTCCTTGGAAGATAAATATTATCTGTTTACAAATAATATATATTAAAAGTAGTTTCTTTTTACTGCAACAAAATATCAGTATACAAATTCACAAGCAACATAAATCAATTATTAATTATTTCAGATATTTAGATTAATTGTTTACTATAAATAATTAAATACTGGAACACTTTTGCTAAATTTGAACAAAATGTTACATTTGGCATTGTTTGCACATTAAAAATAACAATAAAATCTTCCCTTATATTTGAGAATGTAAAATATACTTACAAGTATTATTTTTTTTTAATTTAGTGAAACGTTAGATGAGATGTTAAATTCAAATACAAAATACATTGGTACAAAAAAAAAGAAAAAAACTTGAATTTTTCTAGACATTTGTATTGATTTTCATAAACATTTGATTTACATGCTTATTCTTAATCTTGTCTTAAGTATTTTAGTTAAATGTGAAAATCATTACGTTAATTAAACTATTTTCTAATCAAACAAGTTTAATATTTATTCTTAGATATGTTCTTAAACACAAATTTGACCATATAAATTGAACAATTAAAATATTATTTATAATTTATTATTATGTAAAGCTATATTGATTATTCAATAACAATACTGTAGATATTAATTCTTCAATGAGATATTTTAATTAATACGATCACATTTTGAAATGTTCGTAGTAAATTACATAAAAAAATTCTATTTATGTCTATAAATCTCACAGAGCTGTTTGCAAATATTAATCCAGTACATACAATTTATATGACATCAACATTCAATATACAGTATTTGTTACTCAAAAAAATAAATAGATGTTACACAATTAAAGAATTACAGATGAATATATTTTATGTAATATTTGAAAAATTATTTGTAGGATAAATTAAAAAATTGCAAATGTTTGACTGATATTATATATAATTTATTCTTAATGTAACTGTAAAGTGTTGACTATGACAAGTAAAATAGAGTGATACATTTAATAAAAATAAGTTCAATAAACATAATTGCTAAAATGGTTATCTTAAGTTATTGAAATACTTTCTTTTAAAAGAATCGTAATAATATTTTATAAATTTTTAAAGAGCTAATTAAATTCCCTGAAAACATAAAAATTAACAAGTTTCTATTAACAAACATAATAAAATATATTTGTTATGGCAATAGAATGTTTGTCTTCTGAAAATATAGGCTATTATGTAATGAATGGTTTAAATATTAAATTCTTACGAACATTTATTCAGTTTTTTTCCATCATACAAATAAAAATATATATAATTTATTTCTGTAGTTTTCATTATTTGATTTGAAAATATATAAGTGAATAAACTACTAGATACTACCAACATAAACTTCAATGAAATATTTAATAAATAATGGGAAAAACATTTTAGCAAAAGATATTGATCATAAAAATATTCTTTTCATACATTTCCTTCGAAAGTTTAACATTGCTTGCTTTTGACTTGACAAAAAAATGCAATTTCGGTTGTATCTTTTTTATTTTTTTTATTTTAAACAAAATCTAAAATTGATAACTTATGGCAAAAATTGAATGAATGAAACAAAAAAGCGTTTTTCTTTTGAATCAATAAAAGCTTACCCTCTTTCTCTCTTTAAGATCAGAGCAAGGAATTTGGAATTTTTGCTTGCTTACATTTTAATGTACCTCTCGCCCGTAATAAATCAAGCGCGCCCCTGCTCCACAAAATACATTGAAAGTATATCCCCTCTGGGTACCATTGCGTTCGGCAATGATATATTTTATATAAAAGGGGAAAGGGGTACGAGATGAAAAAGAATGGCACGAAAGAAGCTTTGAAATTTAATGTTGGGGGCGGGGGATTCAAGCAAATCTCTAAAATAAATCACACTTATGAGTAGGTCCCTCAACGTGTGGGAGGTGGAGATGCCTTCGAAAAGGGGGTGTTGGTGAAGCAGCAGAGGTGCTTAAGGCCAAGCGATTTTAATGGCAAAAGCAGGGGCAGGGATTGTTGATGATTATTACGAGCTTTGTGAAGTATTGGAGGAAGGGGGCCCATAATGGGCTTGATTCCCAATGTTCCCCAGCGTTTGTCGAACAGTTTAGTGGTTGATTTGTTAGGATTAGATTCAAAAGATAAGCTACGTAATGTAGAATAATGGTTACTTTAAATACGTAAAAGAGTTAACATAGAAACGTGTCTGTCTGGAATTTCTAGATTTACAAGGTATTTTTAGTTAACAATTTATCTACACGAACATGTGAATAAAGAATAGCAGTATTTAAATTTTCCTCTTTGCAAGAGACAAACTAAAGAAAATTGTTATTGTCTAAAGATAAAATAATTAAAAGTTCAAAATTTAATTGAACTTAATGATACATTGTTTTGACAATTTCATAAATATAAATAAATAATGTTTAAATATATTTAATTTTCTAAATTGTCTAATTTAAGCAATTCTTTATTGAATATTACAGTAGAAGACATAACTTTACTTATTTTAAATTTAAAATTACAGGGTATTGTAGTAGTACTTGTTTTTATTTAACTTATTTTTATTGTTTCTTATAATAATAATAATAAAGTAATATTGAAAATATTCTAAAGAAGTTTCCTCATGATTTAAACATTACATTCGTCAAAGTTTATAATAAAAACATAAGATTGCACTTTTTTCATCGATTGTATAATTTTATTCTTATTATTTTGAGAATAAAAGTTAAATATATTTACAGATTATATAATTAACGTGACTAAATATATACCAAAATTTAGCAGAGTTTTTGATTATTACATTTTCAACAAAACATTATTCGATGCTAGAAATAAAATAAGATTAAATTTAACTAGCATACCGAATAATTGATATAATTAGATTAAATTAATATTTTACATATGACCATCAGTAATATTAAGCAGTATTTCTGGTAAAAGATAAATATATTTTAATAGCAATAATATTCGACTTTATAAAAGATTAATTAGATGCAAAAACACTATGATTGTAAATATTAAACACTATAAAATATGAAAATGCCTAAATGTGAATTTTTTAATTTTTTTATCATATTTTTTTAAATATTTAATTTTATTCCTTCGTTTTAAAATACATTTTTTATCGTTCTAAAATAGTTTCAAGCAGTTAACTACAAAAAATTACAACTTTGACTTCATATAATTTTATCAAATTAATAATACCTCATTAACATATTGGTGATGCCAATTTATAATATTTATCTAATAATACTTTTTTACTAACTTCTAAAATGGAAATATCTTTATCTTTAACAAATAATATACATTTACTTCAGTTTTGCACCATCAAGTATACTACATTATCAATGATAAAATGTTTCAAACAATCATGTAATAGTTTTTTAATGAACATTTATTGAAAATCGAAATAGTGAAAATTTTTAAATTTAGTGTAATTTCTCATGATTTATAAACTATTATTGATATCGGTCTAACTAAAAAAAAATATGCATCATGAAATAGTTTACAGATATGTTTTATTGAAATACGTTTCACGATCTAAATATATATTACATCAATTTCTTTTGTAAAGCTGTCAGCAAATTCTACGTGTTCCTAATAATTTAAATTGATTATTTTGCTTTCAAATGTGAAGTTAATAATATATTCTAAATTTTAAATGCAATATTATTAAAATCCATTGAAAATGTTATATTTATATTTGGCATTCTTCACAAAATTACGAAAAATAATTACCACATGTAATGATTTTGAAGAATTTACTTTTTTTTTTTTAATTTTCTACAAACGTTATTTTCAATTTCACATCCGTAGATTCAAACTGGTCAAAATTCATTGAATTTTATACTATGATTTCTTTTATAATTATTATTTATACTTGTTTAATTATTTTTTATATCTTTATAATTTTTACTTTGTTTTAATATAGCAACTGTTATTACTGAAATTTAAGAAATATATGTAGAAATTAAATTTTTTTAACATTTCTCCATCAAATTAAATCTCTTTGTAAGTATATGTAAGCTCTTTATCGCTTATGCATAACCAGACTGATATATTTGTATTTGTTTTAAGCTTCTGATTCTGAGATAACATTTTGAACATTTTATTTTACTAGTTTTGATAGATTATGGTTTATAGAGAGTCTATTTACTATTTACAGACAGCCTTTTTGCTATTTATAGACAGCGTATTTGAAGGGATTTTTAGTATTTTCAGCTCATTGCTTTTATGTAACCAGTTCAATTTTTTACTAAACAAGAAATATTATCTGACATATCTTTCAAAATAATGAGCTATTCTATACCCAAGGATAACATAAGGACTTAAATCTTGTTTTCGTTAATCTAATAAATCTTTGCACTTGGAAATTTGCTGAAGTAAGTTAACAGATATTCCAGAATATATAACACAAGGTGTGTTCAGAAATACCTAGCTTATTTTCCAAGAATGAATACGTAATTTAATTTTCATGTTCAAATATTATTGAATATTTCCTAATTTGATTTTTAGACAAATTACGGAAATTTTTATAAGGCTGGTGTTTTTCAAAATTTTTGTTAATTTATTTTTATTTGCATTTTTGATATGAGTTTAAATTATTGAAGCTTGGCTTAAATATCTACATTTTGTATTATTAAGTTTCATTATATTTTTAATATTTTATGTCAAAAATTTTATGTTCTACACACTTAGAAGGCAATATGTATTTATCAATATTGTACCATGTACTACCTTGATTTGGAAATTATGAGAATCATAAGTGCTATATCACTCCTCGGAAATTGTCCAAATTAGTAAATAATCTAAACTATTTACTGAAATATTCATTTAACTAAAACTTAAAATTGTAGAAAATATATAACTTTCATTGGGAGTTAAAATTGCTTTTACGAGTAGAATTTTAATAAATATTCACAGATAAACAATTATAACCATTGCTTTTATTTCATTCTAAATTTCTAAAAAAATAATTTATAAATTTAAACATTTATAAATTATTTTATGTCAATTGTAAATTAAAGTAGAAATAATTTTTTCAAATACTTTAATAAGTTTGCAGAGCTTTTATTAAATATAAGAAGTTTTAATTCAGTTATTAGAAAAATTACATAACTTAGAGATTTTCACTCAATTAAAAATATAAAATTTATTGATTTGATTTGTAAAAAAGTGTTCCAATACGTTTTTCCTTATTTTAATATAGGATATCCATAATAATTTATAAAAAATCCTGCAAAATAATGAAATGTAAAAATGGACAGAAAGTATCAATGCTTACTGTGAAACATTAATTTAAAATCTTAATTACTGAAAAAAATAGGATCATTTTTTAAATTCAGTTACAAAAATCTATAGAAAATATCAGTTCTTGATGATGTTTAAATGAAAAATATTTACTTTCATTCATGAAAACTATATTTATAAGAAGAAGTTGAACGAATTTTCGATTGTTCAAAATATTTTTTTTTGCAAGTTGTTTTGTTTTCTCTTTTAATGGGAATAATAATCAGTATAGATTTTCAATACATAACAATTTGAACGTCACGAAACAGTTATTTTTAAAAAGCTCATTTTTTTATATTCTTTTATTTGCCTATATTATTTATGTAATTTGATATCTGGTGCAAATTACATATTTATTAGCAATATTGTGTTTTGGAATTAGTTAGATCTTGGGAAGCATTGATAAAGTTCTGTGTTATTTTACATGAATTAATCTATTTGAGGGAGACAAATATGTTGCCATATATTAAAATCAAATTGTGGAATAATAACAGATTATACAGTTATTACTGTTCTCGATAATTAACGTTATGCTTAAGATAATTGCTTTTTATTATAATTTTGGTATTTGTTCATAAACTTATTGTACACAACACAATATTTTCCTTAAACAACTTTAAAAGATGCTAGGAAAATCTTGCTTCGTCTCTCATTATCCTATTCAAAAATACGGTCGTAAAATCTAATTATTTATACATTTGAAAATGTAAACCATTTATTATTGGTTATTATGCATATATGTTAGAAGTATTCAATTATTTTTATAGGTGATAAGTTATAAAGGATATTAATTTCGCAAATATGTTTCACGAATTTGTTGTAAAATAATTTGAAATGAAACATTGACAAAAAATTTACAGTTATTTTAGTATATATAATACGATTTTATATTTCAAAATACCATAATTCGAAATATGACATTATAATAAGCCATTATGAAATATAATGTCTTATTATAAGACAATATATGTCATAATGTCTTATTATAATGTATTTATAAGACATTATGAAATATAAAATAATTCTTTATACACGCATACATAAAAATGTAATCTAAAAGAAAAAGAAAATAATGTAAATTTAATTTAAGATATTGTATTTAATTTTTTAGTTTATTTCATAGTAAACTGAAATTAAAGTACTTACTCTGCTTATAATATTTTAATGTAAAAAATTAAAATTTGCTTTCTTTTTAGTATCAAATTAATTAATTAATTAATTAAAATCAAATTTGATCAATGAAATTTTAATCTTTAATATCACTTTTAATTTCCTAAAAAGAGAGTAACAAAACATGCGAGAAAATGTGTTTTTGTATTTACGACTATATTTATGTTTGTCTTTAACAATAATAAAAATAATTTTAATCACAAATGGGTTACATGATATTTTTGTAAGCAATTAACCCATTAACTGCCAGATTTTTTTTTAAAATATTTTTTTAATATATAGTTACGTATTTACATGTAAAACAATGTAGTACATTAAATTTTACAATACAGAAATAAAAATATGTTTTTTATGGATTTAAAAATCAATCCCCATTTGGGGAT
>JAPDSC010111017.1:64532-97072 GCA_026290005.1 Latrodectus geometricus | reverse complement strand
TTTTTTTTTTAAGATAAGCAGCTTATTCTTCTTCTAAGAAGTCACATTTATTTCAGAATACAATCCATATATTGTCAAAGATTTTTAAACTTGTAAAGGAGCAATTTATAAGCAGATATTCAATTTTTAAAAATGCTTGAGAACGTGAATATCGAAATATATATATTGAAATTATAATTTCCGTTATTTAATGCTATTTATCATGTCTTTATAAATCATACTTTATATGACAAAATATTCTTAATTTGTCTTGTGTTCAAACTTTGAAATTTAAGGACTGTACATTTTAAAAGAGCATTCAACAACACATTTTACGAAGAAACTGAATAAAATCAATGTGTTAAATTCTCTTTTTGTGTACACATTTAGTGCAAATTCTCTTTTCTCAATTCTCTTTTGGAAAGATAGCTGGTGCGAGAAAATAAGCAAATGTTTCTAAAAAAAATATACTGATAAATCAAATTTATTTGTAATGAAATGAAAATGTGGTTAGACTGTATTTTAGGGTGCCCCTTTGATTCTCGCCAAGTTGTGACTCTAATTGATCGCCAAGCTGAACAAAACCGAATCATGTTCTGATTGGTTTAGATCCAGTCGTAGCTCTGATTGGCTTATCGTTTTTATAATTTTGAAAATCCAACGGACGTTGCGTTATTTTTTAATGTTTAACCATACTTGTTAGCATTATAATCGGCACGAACAGGAATGGCGCCAAAAAATCGCCAAGTTCGCCAAAGGGCACCCTAAAGTATAGTTTTACCAAAAATGTTATGATAAATGTTAACCTATTTGATTATTTGTGAAGAGTTATTATTAAAAAGTGTCTCCATGCTCCATGGAAAGACACTATACATTAAAGAAAACTTTAATGATATTTTATGGAACACTTTATCGAAACAAACCTTTGCCCAATTTCAAATGTTTCAACTGATTGCATAAATAGCTTTACTCAAGTACATTGAGTTTATTAAGGAAGTAATAAATGTATTTAAAAAGTTTAGAATTTTTAAAAGAAAAGTTCGAGTTATTTTTTAGTATGTACATTATGCTCTATGCTTCTAATCATGTTTTCCTTATTAACCAATGTTTTTTTTATTTTACTTCATTTCAAAGAACATTGTCACAAAAACTACATGCCCAAATTAAATTAAGTGGATTCATTGAAATGTCCAATAAAGTGTTAGTTTTTTTTTTTTTTTTTTTTTTTTTTGGTTAAAAGTTTGCTAAAATTTACCATTGCCTAAAAAATATGACATCTGCAATCAATAGAAGAGAAAATCAAAATTATTTTAAAGAAAAAAGTAGTTGGTTTGAACGTAGGCGGATACCTTAAACAAGAGCACATATAAACTACATTAAATCATCTGTATTTAGGGGCTCATTTTACGCATAAAAATTATAATCAAAATATCTACGGTTTCTACAACCATTATAAATATTTAAATGAAATTAATTTAGAAAAAATTTATTCTAATAAAGAAAATTAGACTTTACGCAAATCTTTTAACAATTTTGGCATTCCTTTTGGTGACGATTCTAATTTCAATAACAAAAAAATAGCCTATTAATCAATTGAAGCCAAATAGATTATACACCAAACAAATGTCGCATTGTACATATGAATATTTAAATAAAAAATCTGAATTTCTTATCTTCTCTACCAATGTTCAGAAATTAAAAAAATTTTGAAATCTTTTCCATCTTTTTAGCCAGCTTGAGATTTTTGGTGCATAAAATCAAAATCCCAACATTTTCTGCTGAAGTACTCTTGACGTATTCTTTTGTACCATTCTTTGAAGAAAATCAACGTCATTGATTCGAATAACTGAATTGCAAGAGATTGAATCGGAAACAGAGCATGAAGGAACCGCTTCAGAGGATTGAACACGAGTCAATCAATAGTAGGAGAGATTTTTCTCTTCTGCCACCCCCTCCACTTTCACAGGTGATTGCTGACCATTTCAGGCCCTAAATCACGTGACGAGATCGATATCACAGTGAACCAGGTGAAGAACAGTACTTCAACTTCCTAAACTCTGGAGTTTGTTAACAGTCGTCTGTTTCAATTGATTTTTCATTAAAAGTCTCTCTTTTATCACTAAACTCAAAAGCACTTTTCACTCTACAACATATAGTTAAAATTTTTAGTTGTAAAGCACAATAAAAATACAACTACATCCATAAGCAAATGTTAGCGAACATTATTTATTGATCTCAATCTTAATATTTTAAATATCTAGCTTCAACCAAAAAATAATGACACACAGAAAATGTCTTAGACGAAGTTTGATGGGAAGCATAATATAAGAAATTAAGCAGACTGGCAGTCTATTTAAATACAACAAAATATATATTAAGATTATTCCTTTTTTTTAATTGTATAACAAATCAATTGAATATAAGTACTACGAAATCGGATAAGTATAGTTTAGATTATTTAACAATAAATATAATGATCCTTTTTTCGAAAGCTATAAAATTTGATCGTAAATACCCAAAGAATTTTTACATAAATCGAAAGCTGTAACCATTTTAAATTTTGAAAATTTAATACATGAAGTAATTCACAATGTAGATATCTTACTTTTAAAATGCCATTTTGCATAATTCTTGAGTTTCGAACTATAACATGCATCATATAAAAGAAAATATTCAAAATTTTCACTTCTCAGTAATCTCAAATAATCAAAAAGTAATAAAATTATGGTAGAAAAATTAAATTCCGCTTACATTTTGAGTTGTGTCAATAAACTGCTAGTTAAGGACAGTCTTCTAAAAAGTGGGTAAAATAATCACGATTAGGAAATTATCGATGTTGTTGAAAGATAAATCTATTCTACAAGTTCATAGGTACTAAGCCTTCAAGACGTTCAACAAAACAAAATAACATAACTCAAAAAGTGCTTACAATTTGATAACTTAGAAATTAGAACAATACATGAATTCAGAATACAACCAAAAGAAATAAAACATCTCTTGGTAGACTTTAAGTGCATTCAGAGCAATTCACGGGATTTATGGAGGACAAGATTCAAATGCATACTTACCCCATTAAATATATAAAATACTCACATAAAATAAAATATAAGCAGTAAACATTTTGATTGAAATCTTAATCATAATTTTGATTGATGTATCCGTTTATGAAGATTAAAAAAGTGTGTAAGCAATGAAAAATCAGTTTTAAGTATTTCTTCATTATAATAATTGAGAAATAAAGATTAAGTATAATTAAGAAATTAAATTTTATAAGTATTTCTTCAGTACAATAGTAGAATTCTTATCTAGCCGCCTACTCTGTCTAGCGGTTAGCATGCCTGACTGCGGATAGGGAGGTCTGGGTTCGAATACCGGTTCGAGCATGGATGAACATTCTCTCTCTCTCTCTATCCTTTCTTCTCCTCGGATTCTTCCATTTCCAGATGTTTCTATACGAAGAGTTGACGTAAAACTTACACGCCTTCGCATTGGACATACTCGATTTACGCACAAGCATTTATTCTTGTCTCAGAGTGCTCCGATTTGTGACATGTGTAATGTACCGTATACAGTACATCACATTTTAATTGTTTGTCCCAACTTCAATGATTTACGCTAAGTATTTTTTAACAGGACAAACTTAATTTTATCAGATTTATATAATTGGATCTAAACCACATAGAAATTTGTTTGCATTTTTACGTGCAATAGGTTTTTTAAATTCTATTTAAATTTTTGTCCACTTTAATCTTTTACATAAACTTTTATTAAATTTTTAATATCCTTCATCTTATATATTTGACTAGTCTCTTATTATTGAGTCTCTTGTTTTAAACATTGTTCGGTGCAGCAAATGTCCAGTATTGGACCTTGCACCAGTAAACCACACAAAACCAAACCAACCAAACTATCCTGTCTTCGTCCTTTACTTGTATGAATGGTTGTCTACCCTATAAAATGGTACCTATGGCATGTGTGTTCAGTGGTCAAGTCAGTCTTCTGCCCTTGTGGTTCCGCTCCAAAAAAGAAGCTGCATACTACTCTAAGCCAGATCTTCTGGGCCTGGTGTGGGCTTTCCTGCACCAGGAGAATAAGTAAATCAACAGAATTTTTATTTTATATTTATTTGATTGCTAATTCATTTTGGTAAAAGGATTAAGTTGATTTTTAAAATTGTTAATAATCATGTATAAGTTACAATTAATAAACTTTTTTTAAATTTCTTTTTTTCTTACAGTTGAGAACTTGAAAATTGAAAGGTTCTTATTCTTCCAAAATGCCAAAGAAGGAAGATTCCGAAAGTGAATCATTACTCGTCAATAAGGATGGTGGCATCGGTGGCTCCTACACTGAAGAAGGTGGAACAATTGCCGGCGATGCTCCTGGGACAGAACTCAGAGAAATGGACTACGTCGACACAGACGTCTCCGTCCTATCACAGTTTCATGAAGATGCTTTGGTGCAAGTAAGTTATCAATCAATCAATTCTTTCAATAACCAAACTACATTTCATCCAACTTTAAAGGTGAAAACAACCAAATATTAGGTTGGGAGAAAAATGCCTTATTTTTACTTGAAATTTATGTAACTTCCTTTGGATTCCCTTTGTAAAAAGGTTTAAAACAGCTTTCATGTAGATTTTTAGGTCTTGTACGTTACGACTGCTGACGTGCGGTTAACTTCGATCATTTTTAATATTTTATAGACATTCTCGACGATGTTGTATCCATGCGAGGTGCATCTCTAACATCAAAATTACGCAGCAGTTGCTGTTACGTATAAAATATCACATATACTTGAAAAAAGGGGCAAACAATTTAGTGATATTGAAATTACTAAAGAATGTATTATTGAAGCAGTGAGTTTGTCAGATCCAAGAAATGTCGACAAATACAAACAATTACCTCTTTCAAGGAGAACTGTAACACATCGACAGCACGAATTAGCGCAAAATGTAACAGAGCAACTTCATACAATTATACAAAATTAAGATGTTTATTTTTCAATTCCTTTAGATTGAAGCACTGATAAAACAGATTCGGCACAAGTTTTATATTTTATTCGTGCTATAACTGAAGATTTTTAATGTTATGAAGAACTACTTGCGTTGGGAACACAAACTGGAAGAACTCGCGGAGACGATATTTTCAAAAACTTCAAAGAAGTATGTAATAAATTACAAATGAATGTCAGTAATTTAGTCAGTGTCTGCACCGATGGCGCACCTTCCATGAGAGGCCAAAAAGAAGGATTCGTTGCTTTGTTAAAAAAGGAAAACTTAAAACTTGAAAAAATTGATATCATTTCACTGCCTTTTGCATCAGCAAAATCTTTGCGCAAAATCTACCATTTTGCAAGACACTCTGGATAGAACCATTGCCATTGTCAACCTTATTCGCGTAAATGCAATGCGTCAGCGTGAATTTCGGCAGATGCTCTCTTTAGATGAGAATACGTATAGTGTTGATCTACCATACTACTGAAAGGTTCGCTGGCTAACAACAGGTCAGGTTTAGATAAAAGTTTTGTCTTTACGGCGACAAATTTCAAACTTTTATCAAGAACAAGGAAAACAATGTGATCTATCATTGTTTTTTATAAGTATTTCTCAGAAACCTTGCATTTTTGTCTGATATGATGACAAAACAAAACAATTTAAATATTTACAAACAAGGTGAAACGAAGTATATTTTTTAAATGTGGCAAAAGATCCAAGCGTTTAGAAAAAATTATCATTTTTTAAAACATTGCTTTGTCGATCGGAAATATTAGGTTGGAGAAAAAGAAATCCATTATTTTCACGTGAACTTTATGTAACTTCTTTTGGATTCGCTTTGTAAAAAGGTTTAAAGCAGTTTTCATGTAGATTTTTAGGCCTTGCGCGTTACTACTGCTAACTTGCGGTCAACTTCGACCATTTTTGATATTTTACAGAGATTTTCGACGATGCTGTACCCACATGCGAGGTGGATCTCTAACATCAAAAATACCCAAAAGGAATCGACGAAACAAAAATTGTACGTAACGGGTTGTTACAGTCTTATATAGGACGATAAACACCTTTCACAATTTTAGCCACCCGGCTATCTTTTTCGCCGTTACAAGAGAAAAACGAAAATGTATCGAATTTTCTTTTGTTGACTTCCATTTTTAAAACCTTATACTCGTAACTGAATGAATCAAACAAAAAACCGCAAGAGGATATTTTAGGGTCAAATGTCACCTTTCCAACGAGCATAAGTCTGAAATTGTTTGATAGATACCTCACGAGACATCGATCCCTACAGACGTCTACCGAAAAAATAATGGATTATTTTTCCCCAATCTAATATAAACACTAATGAGGATATATTATGCAATTAAATTAATCTTAAAATTAAATTTCATTTGATAGCTAATTTTGGAAAATTATCTTGATATTGTATAGAATAGAATACATTTCCATTTTACTCGGCCTCTATATATCATGATTCAAAAGACGTAAAAAAACATGGTGTATGTCAAAGTGAAGAAACAAAAGACACTTAACTATTTTTCAAAATTAATCTCATTTAATAATTTGGTAACCAATTTTTGAAATATATAAACGTTTTTCAAAATTTTATATTGAAAAGAACATAATAAAATCCCCTCATACTTGGTAACGAAAATATCATAAGCAAACGGGAATGTCTTCTGAAATATTTTAAAATTTTGCAAAATCCGAGAAATTGATTTTAGAGAATACATTCCATTTTTTTTCTATTATAATGATACCACGTATTTGTGAAATGATATTCTTCATATTTCTATCGTTTCTGTTGCATTTGCAGGCAGGGTTTGGTCTCTTTCAGTACTTCCTATTTCTTGTGCTAGGCCTGGGGTTGGCTGCCGATTCCATAGAAGTTTTTGTAATCGCCTACGTATTGCCGAGCGCTGAGAGAGAGCTATGTATGGATGATCACAGAAAAGGATGGCTAGGTAGGAATTAAATAAAACCATTCTCATTCAGGTATTACCATGCATATTTTAGTGTGGATATTAAATACAAATTGTAAACTACCCTTTTTATATCTTTAAAAAAAAACTAAAAGAAAGTACTAAGCTCGTATATTTTTATCTAAAAATTTGTGCTATTTTCGTACTTTAATATATAGTCCCACCACCACCTACCAAGCATGGAAATAATGACTGTAATATATGTTCATTAAATATACAAATATTTTCAAATACGGTTAATTTTATCACTTGTGAGATCTGTATTTATTTAATTATATATTTTTTGATAATTTAACTACATTTCTCTATGTTTATTTAAAGGATAGGTTTAAATTCAGGATGTTTTAATTTAAATTTCTGAATATCAAGCTTTGAAAATTATAATATCTACACATAATTTTAAGTCAATATTATTCCTAAATTAAAATTTAGATATAATTTAAATTTCTGGTCACTGCTAAAATCTAATAAAATGCACGTATATCAGAATTTATATTTCTTAATGAAAAAAAAAATGATGAAAAATAATTTTATTTAATTCATTACAGAAATACAAGTAATATACTTATCTAATGTTTTAAATTTAAAAAATAACAACAAAAGAAATAAAAAACCCTATAAGGAGAAATATTAATTTTTTTAAATTATTTATATAATAAAGCAGGGTATAATATATAAAATATATTTTCATTTTTATTTATAAACTTAATAGATGTACCAAACTGAAATTTTTTCTGCTTCAACTAAATCATTTTAAATAAATGTAATTTTATATTAAATTTAATGCAATAAAATTTTATGAGAGATTGTATTAGAATCCTCTAGGCTTACATTAAATTCAGTTTTTTAAATTTTATTTTTCCCTGCAATATCTTTGTTGCAATAAGAAAAAGTTAGAAAGTAAAAAATAATATTAAACTGCATAAAAAATTACCCCTGTATAAAATGGTCATAAAAATGGGAAATCTAAAAAAACGCTTTTTAAATGGAACATTTTGAAAGCTTTGTTAGAGAATCATATTAAGAAAATAAAGTAACACTCAGTCAAAATTAAATCATCCATTTTTATTTATTCTTCCTTTTGGTATTTACAATAGTTAATAATCTCTTAATAAATTCTTCTGAATAAGTAGCATTACACAATACAAAAGTTTTCTATTTTAAGTATAAATATATGATTTGAATTTTGTAAGTTGTATTTCAATTAAGTGTATATGCACATTTATATCCAATTCTCGGTGATAATGCGCTTTAGGTCCCCTACTCTGCCAACTTGGCGAAAGTGTGCTGTTTGTCCCGTACTTGGCGGGTTTTCAAAAACGCTGTTGCCATGGCGATAATGGAATAAGATTTTTAACGATTTTAAACAAATTAGCAACCAATGAAAATGACCGATTTTTCAAATTGAAACTAATTAACGACCAATGGAAATGCTAAAAAAAAAAAAACCAATTAATGAGCATGCGCGAAAAAGTGCAAATTATTTCCTCCGGAGGTTGCCATAAAGAGCTCATTAGGTATAAAAACGTCCGGTTTACCACGCTTGGTGCATTTTTCGCCAAGTTGGCAGAGTAGGGGAACTAAAGCACAGATTAACGCAATTCTCTAATAAATATAAACCTATTCCTGACTTGACCAATTATTTTATTGTAATAAAATGTGAAAGTCTGCAAAATACAATGTCTGTAACTTCTGAGTTGCTTACATTTGTGCTATTTCATTGTAATTTCAATTAATGTCCGAATTTATTATAAAAGGCTTCATAATCAACAAACATATTTCATGTTGTTAAATCATTGAATAGTTCAATACTGACTTTTATCATTAATTTTAATTTCTATTTTCTTTTCAAGATTTGAAGGAAGATATTTTCATTCAGTGTTTAAAATTAACTGAGATCAAAATTTAAAGTAAAATTTTATTACTTTAAATTATTAAAGTTAACATCATTATTAATGTAAATGAGTGAATACTTCACATAAGAATAATATTTAACAGAATGCAGAAATTCTGATCTAGAGTTGATGGAACATATATGTGACCAGATAAATATGTATATTTCTTATGCCAGTTACAACGTTCCAAAGCAAGTAGCTTAAGCCTCCAAATTCTAAAATTCATGAATAACTCATTCAAATTCTAAAGTTCCAGAATGACTCATTCAAATTCTAAAATTCATGAATAACTTAAGAATGCATTTTATCAAAATGAAGAAATTTCTAAGAAAATTTATTCAAAATGTTAAATGCATTTCATTGTCAAAACACATTTTTCGCATTTATAATATGGCCTCGGCGTTCCAGATTAAATTTTAAATATACATTCAATGGTTCTGAGTTTTGACAAAATCTAGCCGAAATAAAAAATATGATGTCATTTTGGCATATGATTGTTGCATATGTGAAGGCAAATACGATCAGACGTGTAAACTTTTACATGGGTTTGAGTTAACCATAGGAAATTATTTATTTTAACAAATAAAAAGAAAAATAATCATATGAAAAATATCAATTGTGTTTAAATGATATTTTAACCCAGTTGAATGTATTCTAAGATTCTTTGACACATATTAGTTGTTTAGTAAATAAGTATTGACTTTGTGATACATAAATATTATTTGACCTAAATTAGAAGACATATGGAAATTATAAGATGTGAGAAGATTTTAGCAAAAAATATTTGTATGTATATTTATTTACCAGTGCAACATTAATTTTAAAGAAAATTGTTTCTTGAAAATAGAACGCATCACCATTTATTTCACAGCTTGAATGTAATCTTGATTACTAACGCAGTTGAACTTTATCTTTATTACCTTATTGAATGAATTTGTATGCATCTTATACTTTCAAAATTACACATGTTCTTATGAATATAATCTTCTTTGACTAGTTTGTATATCATTCTTTGGCATGATGATCGGTGGACTCGTGTGGGGAACTCTTGGAGACAAGCTGGGGAGAAGGAGGACTTTGGTATCAGCTCTCACCACCAATGCCATATTTGCCGTAGCAACAGCATTTATGCCAACTTATGGACTTTTCATGATTACTAGACTATGTAGCGGAATAGGGTAGGTACTACGTTGACATAATGGTTTTTTCGTTTTCTCTCATGGTAATTTTAATTTTAAAATTTTAAATCTATTATTTTGTCGTCATGACATATAGGAATATAATTCAATAAGATTAATTATATTTTCCAAGACACTTATTTTTCTATCTAATAATATTTTAATAGAATCATTACAGATAATTTGTAGTGAAAAATGGGTTTTAAGATCTACGAAGCTTTGCAAATATTCAATTTATTGTCCTTAGACTCTGGATTGGGACTATACATGATATGTGTTGTTGTTGTTGTTAATGACACTTGGCGACGTCAAGCCCGCCCGACACAGAGACTAGGCGAATGAAGTCAGAGAGGGAGCGTCTTCCGTTTTTTTAATAGAGCACCCTTCATTCGAAGGTGGAAGTACGGCGTTTGGCTCATAGATGGCAGCACCACCTGAATATTCCAATTTAGAGATTGAAACCAGTGAAGACCCAAAGCCTGGCTCCAACCACCCCCAGAGGTATTAATTTGTTATGGGAACATGGAGGACATTGCGACCCGACGGATTTTACGTGCCCCAGTCGCCATTAGTGAACACAATGGATCTTCGGCTAAGCCGGGATTCGAACTCCTCACCTTTTGGTAACGAGAACGACGCCCTAACCAACCAGGCCACCACGGCCTCATACATGATATTTAGTGCTAGAAATGTTCCAACATCTGAATAAATGGTTTAGTGGTACAATGACAAAAACAGTCAGATAACTGAAATAACTGGATGTTCAGGTCATATATTTTAGTTATTACTTTTCATCCAATGAATACTATACATTCAAAAATATCTAAATAAATTGCCTTATTTGTGCAATGAAAAGAAGAAATGCGATAGAATAATGTTCAAGTCCTACCGTTTAACTGCTATTTTCAATTTCAAAGCACCTAAATACTCTACGAATTTTTATAATGAATTCCTATAAAACTTTCACAAATCGTATATTGATGTTTGAAATAATTTTATTCTCTCTTTCATTCAAAGAAACATGAATTGGGTGAATAAATTGAAAAAATCTGAATGCTTATCCCATCCAAAGGAACTTTTTTTCATATTTGGGTGATCCTTTCTCAAAAATTTGACGTGTTACAGATGTTCATCACGCAAACATTACATAAATTGTTGTAATTTGCGTTCGCAATAAAGTTATAGTAACAAAATTTCAGAATCATCATTTCATTTACAAAATGAGGTACAAATATCTCTTTAGTTAATATTTTACTCTCATAAATTTTTATGTAATCAATAAACTTTGGTCCAATTTCCACCATTCCTTTCTGTTAAGGTTTTTTCTCTCTTTATATTAAAGAATATATTTTTAGTAAACATGTGTTAAATAACTTGAAAATTCTGAAACTATAACTTACCCAAAGACTTGATCATAAGCTATTTTTCTAACAAGTAATCTACTGAAATGAAGTTTAGCTTTTCATTTTATTGAGTTGTAATCCCGCCAATCATGGTTAAACTATTCATCAATAAAACGGAGGCTTTTGAATTATCAAGGTTAACTTTATAACAATACAAGGTTTCTAGATACTGTATTTTCGCTCTGTAAACAATAAAATGGCTGAGATCTAGAACATGTACGTGTACCAGATCAAAGGCAGAAAAGAAAAAAAAAAAAAAAAAAAAAAAAAAAAGGAAGAGAATATGGCAACTAATCTCTTCCCAACATACCTGCCTGCCTCCAAAACTTTCTTCACTCAATATTTATTCAATTAAATATGAATATTTAACAGGGGATTAGTTTCATTTATGCAATTAATAAAAAAATATGTTGAAAAAGCTAATGTAATAACTAAAGAATATAGATCAACATATTTTATGCAGCGATTTTTTTTTTATATTTATGAAGAGAATTCATGGAAAATCATTTCATAATGTAACATTTCTTAATTTTAAGTTGCATTTATTATTTATATTTTCCCAGAAACTAACTTTTTATGATAGATAGAATATGTATCAACAATGCATTAAAAATTCACTCAAAATAGTTTCATGCTACAATTATTAATAAGCTTTTAATAAGTACAATCATAAAATAAAGTTCTTTGAAATTAACAGAATTTTTATTCATTAAATTAACAGAATTACAAAAATAAATTTACTGTCGAAAATAAAATGTAAATTTATATTATTTCTATTTACATATCTTGAAAAAAGTATTTCTTATTTCATACTCAAAGTATCATAGAATACATATTATTAATACGAATTTAACCCTTAAAGTAGTTTATAAAAAATATTATTGTGAAATTATTCCAGTTTGCGTTTTTATCTTAAAAAAATATTCTGACTCAACATTTGTATTTAAAGTTAAACTTTATTTTAATGATTTGATAAAATAACCAAAAAATCAAAATTAAAAATGTAGTCCGTCATTTCTTTTTTTTAAATATCAATAGTAAAAATTATTATACGGTTTCAGCTCACCGTGCAATAAAATTTGAATTAATTTTAGTTTTTTTTGTGAATTTGTGATTGAAATCAAACTCAAGGTAGAACTTACCTAGTTATATATATATATATATATATATATATATATATATATAGTTAACTCTATACAAGTTAACTATATATATATTTTAGTTATAATCTTAACAACTAATCTTTAATCGAACAAAAATGTGTAACATTGAAGATTACAATGTAACGATAAATTTTATGATTAATAAATATTATTTATCATCAATATGTAAAGCTTAACTCTTTTTAACATTTAAAATTTATAAAAACTAAATGTTGAAATTAAAATTACATTTCAGTATTACTATGTTAATAAATCTAAGTTACTTATAGTTAAAAATTATTAACTTGTTATTTCAAAATTTTATAAATATTTGAAGTATAGATCATGGCAGATCTCTGCTCGAGGAAAAAAATAACTCCATTTAACGTTTGACGACAGAGATGTGCAATGGAAAATCTCAATAATTATTATTTAAATAATAATTATCAATAATTTTATATTTTTATAAATATTTTAATTATTGATTATTGCAGATCTTTACTGGAAGAATAAAATAATTCCTTTAAACTTTCAACAGGAGATGCTCAAGGCAAAATTATTATTTAAAGAAGAACTGTCAATAATTTTAAAAATTACATATTTTTATTACCTTACTTAAAATAAATATACATAATAAAATATTATTTACATCAAAAATAAGAATTTAATTTTTTCACTCTAATTTAATTAATTAACTCAATAGCATAACCTACAATAATTTATTATTATTATTTATTCCTAAGAGACAATGCAATTTAAAAATTATATAATTTAAGAAAATATATTCAATCAATATTTTTCTTCTAAAAGAGCCTTAATGACGATATGTATTTTCTCTTTTTAAAAGGAAAAAACAATTTCAAAGTATAAATCCATGACTACTTCGTTATTTTATTTTCAATTTATAAATTATGTTAAATTCCTCAGTGTGAGACCTATTAGCATATATACTTAGTCGGTTTTACACTCTTTGAAATAAAATTGATGTTACTTCAGAAATTAAAGAAATAAGAAAACTACATTTCTCTGTTTTTTCCGTTTAGAAATCGAGGAATGTAATGAAATAAATTTCTCTTGAGAATTTCATGGGGGAAAGTGGCATCAGCTTATTGCTTCTACCATTCATTTGTTCTGGGTTCCACATGGAATAATAAAATAAATATTGCCAAAAAAATAAAGTATAAGTATTGCCCAGATACTTGTCATCCCAAGAGGATAATAACTTCACACAATGAATATTATGTTGGGGGAAACACATGATATATTTTTAAGCAATTTGCTTATTTCACCAAATCATTATAATGGAAAAAGAAAATGTTGTTTAAATCTTAAATCGCATTATTTAATCCAATCTCTACGTCTAGTTTTCTCTGAAGTCGTTGTTATAAAGCGCCTTCAATGATAACCATTTATATATATTATTTATACCATAATTGTGTGGATTTATATAATTTAATATTTTCTGTCTCATTAGTAATTTCGTAGCTCTAATTTTGAAACAAGCAGTGTAACTGAAAAATTATTACTTTTAAGATTTTTTTTTTAGCTCGGTGACTTCTGTAGTTAAAAGTAATTTATCATATTTTATTCATACAGAGTTCGTTATAATTAATTATTAAATTTTTTTATGTTTATTTAATGTTTAATTAATTATTAAATTTTTTATTTTTATTAAAACATTTACTAGCGTTTTATGAAGAATATTAGAATTCACCTTTCTGAGATCAACAGAATCTCTAATAAAACTGAGGAGATTTCAAATACAAGATTCTTTTGTAGTGATAAACAAAAACTTTATTATTGAAGAAAGAAAAAATTAGTTACAACATCGTTCTAGAAAATCAGTATAACATGTACATTGGAGTAATTGGTATTATAAATATAACTAATAATAAATACTGCTAATAATATTAATAATAATATACTTCTAATGATAATATAATACTTTTAAATTATTTAAAAACGTAGTTATAAGCCTTTGATAATTAACCTTTATTGTAAATACAATTCGAACTAATTATTTTAAATTAAATTATAACTTCTGTTCTACAAATTTATATACTATATGAATAATAAGTAAAATGCTTCCATAAAGTTAGTAATCTCTAATTTTAAAAATATAGATCAAATCTAAATTCAATAGATAAGAATATTAAGAAAATTCCAAGCGTCTATACATATAATGTTCGTTAAATAAATTTGTAAAAATAATTCTCAAATGATATGTCCAGTTAAGTAATATATTTATTAGATATATTATAATAACACATTTTTTTACACAAATCAATTAGTTAAATATTCAATAAAGTTATTTTTTCTGCTAATAAATCTACTATGAGTTACATTTATCCAGTTCAATGTTTGGGACTTCAAATGTAATGAATGAAGCATATCGTATGCAAATAATACTGAAATATTTAAATAGAGAAACATGCCATACATACAAATCACATTTCACTTGAATAATTTATGAAAGGTGTCTGCAAAGGGCACAACTCCAACTAATTAATCTTCACCCAAAAGTTCATATAACAATGCTGTTAGTTCGTGCACTTAATCCCACGTCTTACTGAATCTGGTTATCTACTTAAGTCCCAACCGCATTCACAATGATGTATTAATAAGTTTTGAGCAGTATAATCCTTATCCATTATACGGTTATAATAGTATTTCCTAATACCCTCAGAGAACTGTGGGAACTAAAAGAGGCGGCGACATTAGAGATGCTTGAATTCAGTACTGTGATTAAATATTTGTAAACTCATTTCAATAATAATAACATTAAAGAATTACCGATCAGATAAACTATTGAATCACAAATGTTATTAAAATTTAAAAAAAAAACATTTTATGATTATATTAAATTTTTTTTAAAATTTAAATTAGTTTTTAGGTAATTTATACATTTTATGCACCAAATCCAAGCATTTTTTAATTTTTTTTGTAAATTTCTAAGAGAAATGACTCATAGCGAAAAATACAGAAATTTTTTATTTCTTAATTCCATATTTAAAACTATCTAATTTAAAGCAATTCAACAAACAGTATTAAAATAATCTACTTGTCCAATAAAATGCCTTTTTTTATATTTTCAGTGGTATATTATTTGAAATACTGATATATATATATATATACCAGTTAAAATCACCTGCCACCCTTCTAATTTGAAACTTTTACTGTTGTATTTCTAAAAGCAGTACCTAAGTAAATTAGACATACGTTACTCAATAAGACACATTTATGTATATATATTTATATGTATGTTTGTTTGCATAAAGATACATAAGAAAATGTATGATGGCATAATAATTTACAAATTTTACAAAAGATGTGTAGTAAAATAATAATAACTGCAATTAATATAGCAAGTTTTTAAGAAAATTAAATTTTGAAAGTCTTTAAAATAGTAAAAGCGATGTTTAAATCTTACGTGATAGTTTTAGTTATGCTAATCATTATTTTAATTACAAATTAAGAAACAATGTGTATAGTAAAACTAATTCAATTTGTAAATCGAAATACTTTCCATTACTGTATTTGAGGAATTTACAGCATTAATGGTAATTTATTAAAATTTGCCTTAATGATATTAACAAGTCAATGCATATTAGCATTTTAATGCATCGATTCATTATGTATCACTTTATGTGATTTTATATCCATTAACACTCACTTTATGATATCGCTAACGATCAATTTCGGCATTATATAGTGATAGCTTCCTGGGGAATTAATAATCGCTGTTACTAAAATGACAAGCGACACTTGAAGGACTGCAGTTTATACAATTAATATATTTTGATTTGGATCTGAACTTCCGAATCAAAATATATTAATTGTATAATAGATAATATACTTATTAGTTATAGATTAGAAAAGTATTATCTGTATACTACTTCTATTTAATTTATCTTTTAATGTTTACTTTATCATGATTCATAATATTCATTAAACAAGTAGAACGTTTAAATTAAAAAATATAAATAATATTTGAAATAAATAGTCAATTTTTTAAAATTTTTTTAAACTGTACTTTTCTACTATAAAATATGTAAATTGATTGGGTTTAAATGTAGAAATTTAAATGCATTATCATTTTAATGATTTGATCAAAAACATAATTTGAAGTATATAAATATTATCTTCATTGTCTCTTATAATATAACTTCATAAAAATAATTTTTTGTCAAAGTAGTTTGTCATATGAAACATAGTAGCATAATATGTGGAAAAATTAAATTCTAAAGCAATTTTTCTCATTTATTTTTACTATATGAAGAAATGTTTTAGATTAATAAAAGAAAAAAAATTCCTCGTGATGATTCTGTTACTATAAAAATATACCGTAAAAACCTCATTAAGATAATTTAACAAGTTTCATTTCAATTAAAACCTTAATTGCTTAATAATGATTGTTAAGCTTGATTATTATATTTACTTTACGATGATTCAAAATTAAATATATTTTTTAAAAATATGTTCAATTATATTCTTTGTATGCACAAATAAAAACGTTCTTATTATTTTTATTCCCAATTTTTCTCTTGCATAAATTTGTAGGTCCTGCAACTAGAAGTACATCAAAATAAATATACAAATTATTTTACTGACCTGTGTCTTATTAGTACTTTATTACATGATAAATAATTTAGCAGCAAACTTATATGTTTATGTCATTTAGGATTAATAAATGTAAATGGTAGAAATAGTGATTAATTATAAAAATTAGTGTTTCATATATTCATCAATATTTATTTTCTGTTAACTTTATAATATTGTAAAGGTAAAAATTTAAATTAAAGGTAATTTATAACGTAAAAAGTACATCGCAAAGCCTTATATTCTAATTATTTTTCTATTATTTTTATAAAATTAGTATGTCATAAAATATTTTCAATAGTATTAAATAAATTTGGACTTATTATATAACACAGATATTTAACTGGGATATTTTGTTTAAGAATTTTTTGCAAAAAAAAGAACTAATTTTTTTTTTTTGAAATTACATATGTCTTTGCTCAAGATTAATGAATAAATAAATAAAAATTTCTTACCAAATTTCCAATTTTAAAACTAAACTTATGTTAGTTTTTACTCAATTATAAAAATCAACTGGTAGGAATTTAAGGGTATAAAATTGTTTCGAAATCATGAACTCATTATTTAGTCATAAAATCTTGTAAGAATACAAAATAGAAAGAAAGAAAGAAAAAAAACTTTTACATTGCATGTTTCTATAAGTAGCAGATGTTTGGAAATAAAAACATCTGCAGAAAATATTTTATTGTCATTTAAACTTATTCTCATTTCCTGTTGTAACCATAACTAAATCCTGTACATAAAAAAAGTCATAAAATGAAAAATTCTCTCTGAATAATACAACCTAATTTAATATTCGAACAAAATTTAGTGCATTTATATTTCGTCTGTATTAACTCATTCAACATCAGCTGCATATTTTTAGTGCATTTATTTTTAAATTATTTCAGCAATATTTTTTCACATATGAATGATTATCATTATAGAAATATATAATATATTTTGAAAAGGTGTTGCTAAATAATTTGCATCTATGGATGCATTAAAAAAGAATGAATTAAATAAATAAAATATTAAAATGAAATGCTTGGCATGGATTTTAAAATAACAAATTAATCTTAAATTTGCATTTGTGATCACTTTATATTCAATTTTAAAGTATTTTTCCTTTTGCTCTAAATAATAATTATTATACTTTTCTATTTTATGTATAACTTGTATTTATTAACAAGAATTATTGTAAATTCACTTAAAATTACCGTTTTAGAGAAAATCAGTGACCTTATATAACTTTATAAACTAAAAATCTTTGAAATAATTTCCTTTCAAAAGTATAATTCAATAATTTTTTTCTGCTTTAGATAGATCATAATTCTACTAAAATGTTATACCTTTTAAAAGAGATTATTTTGAAAAAATTGGATACTATGGAAAATATTGAATATATAGCTGAAATATATAATTAAAACTGAATGCATGCCATAAATTTTAAATAAATTTCAAATAATACCGTTAGTCTTATATTTATTTGTTTATGCTTTTTTATATATTTAAAGGATAAAATGAAATTATGTTAATAGATAAATTAAAATATGCAGCAAAATAAATACACCTCCTAAATGATTTCGTTATTTAGATTCCAATTTAATTTAATATTTTACCGTTTTTTATTTAGATAGAGGAGAACAAGATTTTGAAAGTGCCATACGGTGTATACGTTCTAATTTTCATTCAATGTAAGGCTTTGTTCATACGACCTTTTCCTATAATAAAATAAAAATGATGCATTCGAACAGTATTTGAAATATTTTATATAAAACAAATTTTCAAAGATAAGTATTTTTACTTTGCCATTTCTTTGAACTGTGTTTCATTTAATGTATTTCTTTTGAAATAATATTATATGTATTAATATAGTTGATCAACATTTTCAACGTAATATTTATGGGCAAATTACCGAATTTTAAATTAATGGATTGATATTGTTTTTATCAGATTATTTATTGTATTCTAGAAAGACGTTTCTTTCAAAAACATTTTATGGTATAATAAAATGGGAGAAAATCTGTATATTTGTAGATTTTAAAAGTATTTTAAATATCATTACCACATTTTATTTTAATTTTCTCAAAACAATTTGACTGAGTGGAAAATTGGACTTGGATATGCAGATTGTAGTGTTAACGTATACGGTTTTAAAATATAATACCCAAAAAAAATCAGATTATTTATTGTATTATAATCTCGCTAAGTTTTACAATTATAAAAAAATTCTTTATATATGTTTGAATCTAATTTTGTGGTATAATAAAATGGAACATTTTATGACAACATTTTTTGGTATAATAAAGTGGGTGAAAATCTGTATATTTGTAGATTTTAAAAGTATTTTAAAAATCATAATCACATTTTATTTTAATTTTCTCAAAACAATTTGAATGAGTGGAAAATTGGACTTAGAAATGGAGATTGTGGTGTTAACGTATACGGTATTAAAATTTAATACCCAAAAGAAAATCAGATTATTTATTGTATTGTAATCTCGCTGAGTTATAAAATTATCAAAGAATTCCTTTATAAATGTTTGAATCTAATTTCATTGTATATATCAATTAGTTGGAACCCACTTTTAATTGTACACATCAAAGTGCACAATTTGTCAGTCACTTTGATTTCGACAAAGAGTTTAATATTATAGTAAGGACACTTTTGTCTTTATACAAACATGACAATCTAAGTTCGTTTAAGCAACATCGCACTTCGCATGCACGGCTGTCGGGTTCAAACATAGCCACTGAAAATTGACTATCTACTTGGAAATTTCTTCTAGAGCTAAGAACCAATTTAAAATCATATGGCTTGCACCTCCAGTTCACCACTGGTATAGAAGCAGATACCCAGGGAGCTCTCTAGCTATTGTTTTCAATAGACAGGCTCAAACCATACTTTCTCAGGGAACACCTTAAAAATATGAGGCTCTCAGGGGTATCTAAGGAATTTGAAGACTGCTCCAAGTGTTTTATGGAGGAGGCTTTTCCTGAACATACTCTTGCTTGTCTGGAGTACTGGCAATTCACTTTTAGTTTTGAACTTCTTCAAGGTGCACAGTTTCATGGACTTGATTTAGCTCCTCTAATATCGAAGATTAGAGAAAATTGATTTCTCGAGATTTAGATTTCAATAGAAATTTTATAATTCATATTAATACATTTGGTCATTTAATCTTATTTTTTTTCAATGAAATAATCTATATATCAAACTTAAAGGAACTTTTTACCTTAAAAACACGTGGTTTATTGGTATATATGGTTTATATGAGAACCTCTTGTTTTCTCTTACACGATATCAACGATGAATATTTTCATATTCATCGTTGATTAAATGATGCAAAATTTGGTAATTAAATTTTTTTTCATTGAGTAAAATTTAAGTAAAAATTTAGAACTTTTAAAATGTTAGCAAAAACGTTACTTTTCGCTTAAAAATTTTATTCCATTAATTTATTCAAAAAGCATTAATCACTTAAATTTATACTATCTCATCCAAATACATGAATTTCCAAAATGATTCGTTTGTAATGAATTACATTCTTCTCATGAAACAAGAATAATTCCTTCTCTTTTCTTTAATAAATAATTCTTGAACGCAACATAAGAATTTGGCATATAACAAACTTCGAATTAATACAATTAGATAAGAAAGTTAAATAATGATTTCTTCACAAAATTATAATAAAGGAGAATTACATAAATAAATGCACCATAAAATATAGATATTATATTTTGTTATATGTATTAAGACAAAACAGATTTTTTACATGGTTTTTAAGTTGTTTTCCTTAAAACTATATTAATTTCAAATTAAATTATCGCCTACAGGGTAGGTGGGTCACTCCCGATTGTTTTCACGTATTACAGCGAGTTCCTTACAAAGGCCAATAGAGGTAGACATTTGAGCTGGCTGTTGACATTCTGGGGTGTCGGTGGGCTATATACGGCATTTATGGCTTGGCTGATGATTACTGAACCAGGTAAGTGATTCATTTTAATTATATTTCATGCAATTTTAATGACTTAATATGTAAATTTCGTTAAAAAATGAAATACTCTCTAAATACACAGTCCAGGCTCATTAATGGCACCAGCCCGTACCTTCGATGTCGACGTTAAATAATCAATGACAAAAGGCAGGTGGCAGACATAGCAGGTAAGCGCATATAAATGGTGTGTGAGGTCTTCTAATAAATATTGCAAAAAGGCAGGTGGCGAAATACAGAAACTGAGCACTTTATCCAACGTCTAAAAGGGAATGACCATTGGCTTTCGGGAAAGGAGTGGAAGCATTTCCGAAACATTTAAGTAACATTTGCCATGTTAAAAGTATACCGTGCTTGGCAATATGAGATTGTTCAAATCAGTGACATGGCAAATGTGGTGCATCACGGGCCATAGATAATAGAGGTAAACATAGGCTGATGCATTCAGGCAAATAGACGTGAGCATTTGACCAACCTTTAATTCTTGAGCATTTGACCAACCATATAAATCAAAGGTCTACGAGCAGGGTCTGTAACCACGCGAACAGTGTCTTATAAACCACCATTCAGCAAACATTCTTATGTCTGGACCTTCGACGCAGAGGCCTATGACTACTTTTCATCGTTGACGAAGACTGGAATCTACACGTGAGAACCACAACTGGACCTCCACTGATTGGCGACCGGTTTCGTTTTCCGATGAATCACTTTATATGCTTCATCGAATAGAGGGATGTTATCGTATACGATGAGAAACTTCTGAAAGAGAGCAATCTGCAACCGTTGCCGGAATGGTCCGGGCTCGTTGAGGGAAACTTTTAGCCTGAGGAAGGCTTTCCTGTAATCCTCTGGGTTCCCTTATCATTGTTGACGGATTAATACAAATGCGCATCTTATTTGGGGACCATGTCTAAGCTTATATCAGTATTGATTTTCCCAGGATGATGTCACGATATACCAGTAGGACTAGCATCTACCAGCAAGAAAATAAAAGGTGTCTTACAATTCGCAGTGTACATGCGTGGTTCAAAAAGCACCAAGATGAGTTTACCGTTCTCCTCTGGCCACTCAACTCACATGACTTAAACCCAAACGAAAGTCTGTAGGACCATCTCGATCGGGTTGTTCGTGGCATGGATTTTCGCTCGCGTAATCTAGCGAAGCTGGCCATGGCACTAGAATCCACATGGCTCAACATCCCAATGATCACTATCAAGAATGTAATTGATTCTCTTCCTATACGCCTCGAAACAGTCCGCTCTGCGACATAATATAAATTCAAGTTAATGATAGTTAAGTACATATGAAATTAACATTGAAACAGAAGACAATGGTAAAAATTTAACAATTTACATTGTTGGAAATCTTTTTGAACTTAGATCCAAATGATTTCTGAAAGGATTTCGCTTCGTATAAAGTATGTCTAAATCATGTATTTCTAATGAACTGTTTTATATATAATTACATTTAAATATAAATTAAAGTGTATACATAAAGACACTTTTGTATTCTTTCGTTGTTAAAACATTGCAGTATTCTTTGTCCGTTAATTTATTGAAGTGTACAAATTTATTGCTGGGTTTATGTAATCAAAAATCTATTTTAACATTTATAAAGAGTAAATTATTCATCTGAAATTTAACTTAGGCAGATATTGCAAAAAACAAATTAGATTCTAACTAAAATTTAATTCCAAGAAATAAATCTGTTTTTGTAAGTAAATTGGTCAACTCCGCTTTTTGATTTGTCTTGTTAATGTTTAAATTATCAACTTATAAAACTTAAAAAGCTCAAAATAATTTATTGCAGAATTATCAAATAATGTGGTGGAACTGTAAGAAAAGCAAAAATTTTTATCGACGATGCCAAATAAAAAATAAAGAAGCCTCCAGATTAACTCTCATTAGTTTGTAAAGCAATATTCTTTTGATTAAATTAGAGGGACAGAAAGAACAATCTGTCTCTTTCCAGGTAAACCTATTATTCACAAGGGCACCAAAGTGAATAAATGTAATTTTTCTAGCTTTATCCAAATTTAAGAAACGAACACAATTACTCAGCACTCAAGTAACAACAAGTAACTCTAACATTGTTTAAACATTGAAACAACCAATGATATTTGCAGTTTATCATTTTTTACATAGAGATTAATTATACACTAAGTCATATATATTATTAATATATTCAAAAGTATTCAAATTATTGAAGCAATGACTTACTTAATCATTGCGTTCTAACAAATTATGACTCATGAAAAATTGCTTCCTTATGAATCGACGTCAGTAGAATTGGTGTTAGTTTTAAAAACTATTTTATGCATCAAGTAACAAGTGAAATCAATTGTACTAATAAAAAAATATAACTTATTACTTGATAATTTGCTTACTTTAGAATAAGATGCTCTCTTCTAATACTGTAGTTCAAAAATCTCTTTTTTTTAATTATGTGCTTAAGTTTTTTAAAACAATATTACAAATTTATTAGAGTTATTTTTTATCAACGAAATCTTTTTCTGGTTTTCAATACAAATGAAATCAGTTCTAGTTAAAAAAAAACAAGTGAAACAACTTGGATTTTTTAATGTCCATATTACCATTTTTTAAGATATCTAGCATTTATAGTGCTGTACCATCTCATTATTACTATTTTTTATTCTTTATATTTATTTAATTTGACAGCGAATTTTCAAAATTAAAATTAGTAAAATTGTTTTAATTTCATTTACATCATTGATAATATTGTTAAAATGAATTTATTCAGTGGTTTATAATCTGTATTTTTAACAAATAAAAATTTCAATTGTATCGTATGATAAATATTCTAAATTTTAGTAACTATACGAAACAATATAACTAAATGTTCTGAATATATGTAATGAAAATCAACAATTTATTTTTACACGCAGCGATATAATTACTTTATTTATATAATGTAATTTCATAATTTCTAGAAAATAAATCTTAATTTATTTTTCTTTCTCTCTGATATACGACAGATAAACTTCTTAATATCTATGGTCTGCACTTTCGATACTTATGCATTATGGGAGGATTATTTTATTACTCTTCAAAGAATTGAAATTATCTAGATGTGTTGTGCTGTTTTCATAAGAAATAGAGAATTATTTGTACTGCTGAATTCATGAAACTATGACCAATAATCAATTAAAAATTCTTCACATTTTAGTGCGTAAACATATATATTTATTTCGTATGCCTTATAACTTTACAATATGCCCTATGACATTTTCAAATTTAAAAATATTTTTCTTGACTTAATATTTTTCAAATAATTAAATTGATTATTTTATCAATTTGATTACTTGAAAAATTAAAATAATTAAATTGGTCAATTATTTACCGACGTTTTTATATTTACAGAAGCAGATGGTTTGGGTACTCGTCTGAGTAGCTGGAGAGTATTCCTGGTAGTTTGCGCGACACCAGCTTTACTAACAGTTTTTGGCCTCTTTTTTCTCCCCGAAAGTCCGCGATATCTACTAGAGGTGAGTACAAACAATTTATAAATTGATATATCACTTAAAATTTTGCTAAAACAATTTTTGAAATTGCATTCAATTATAGTTTAATAAAGAATTTAATCTCTTTGTAATGGTATTGCTTAGGGATTTTAAATTTTTATAAAGTATTCAACGATTCTAAGATTAACTTGTTGAATTGTGCAATTATGTTAATTAAAATTTAACATTACAGAAAGAATTCGTACATTACAGAAAGAAATATTGAATACTAAATCAGATTTTATATACAATGAAAAAAAGAAAATTGTAATGTCACTTTTATTTTACAGTAAGAAATGTTTGAAATTTAAGCTATTATCATTTTATTTTTTATTAAAGGGAGGGAGTTGTTCTTGTTACCGGAAGGTAGTGAGTTCGTATCCCGGGCTTAACCAATGCATTATGTTCACTAAAAAGTGCTGGGTCACTTTAAATATATCATGGCCGCAATGTCTTCCAAGTGAAATGATATCACAGGAGTGTCAGGTCAAGTATTCAAGGGTCTTCAGCTTGTTCCTTGCTTCTAAATTACGAAACTTCCCACCTGGCTCCTTCCGCTTTATTGGTAGAGCCTAATTCAGGACTAGATACAGGGATTCTTGTTTTCACCAACAACTTTAATATTTACATTTGATGAGCTTAATAAAACCATAAAAAGTAGCATTTTTGAGTGTGAAATTTATTCAGAAATTCGTTTTTTCCCGAGAAAACTGTTTTACAATTCCTTATTTTGAAAGTTTGTGTATTTTTTTGTATATTTTAAGTTTTATCAAATAAAAATATTTTCTCAATATTCTAATGGTATGTGCTTAATATAGTAACTAACTTATATTAACTATGAAGTAACATAAAATATTAAATGACATAGAAATTAAAAAGTAGCATAAACATTAATTAAAAAATTTGAAGGGATATAAGAAAATCCTGACATACATTTTTTCCAAAATACATTTAAGTAATTTTAAAAAAACGACATAAATTAAAAATAATAACAGCACAGCCTTAAAAAAGTAAATAAATAATTCACCATCAACTGATTCAAATAAAATATATATTATATTCGAACTTGTAGCGTAAAAGATAAGATGGAGAATTTCTCGCTCTCTATTGAAATTCATTTTCATGATTTTAAAATTTCAGAACATAAATAACAATGTAATCTACCAAAGCATATTATTTTTTCTTGAACAGCTATGATTGAAATCTCTCACATTTTTTAATTTTCTGGAATCTATGACAATGCGAATTATATTCAATTCGAACAATTCGAGAATTTGGTGTACTATATTGAAATGGGAAGAGTTGTAATTAATTTAAAAAAGCGGTGAATATTAAATGTCTTGAAATTACTGCTTTTTATGTTATTGATTATTAGTAGGAAATGCTAATGTTTCGATGATTTTATCAAATAAAGATGCTCAACTCTGAAAAAATAAGAATTTCTTTTATAAAAATATCAGGTTTTATCAAACTAGCCCCTAAATACGTAGACCAATAACTAGATATCTTTGCTATTGTAACACATAGAGATTGGTCATAACAATAGTGACCACAGCCTTATTTTAGGTTTAGCCTAAATTGCAATACAAAAGTCTAGAAGAGCATTCGAAGTGATCTTTTGTTCATTTGTGCACTAAAATCACAAACAGACGTAAAGGAGCGATGGAATAAATGTATAGAATGCTTAGATCTTCATAGTTCTTAGAATTGTATTTTGATGAGCAAATAGCATAACGACGAGACATTAAAACCTCATATCTCAATACATGTTACTACCTTTAATATTTTCTTCTTTTTAAGTTTATAGCAATAGTCTAATTTTTGGAAACATTCCTACAAAAAATTAAGATTATGAAACTATATAGTTCATGGAGTACCCAGTAATTTTCTTGATTTAAAATCTGATCTTTTGATAACATTTAAAACAATTAAAACTATCATGCATATTTTATTATTACTTTTTAATGTAGTCTTAATTACAATCTTAAAACTGTCAATAATTTATAAAACTTTTGCTTGTTTTTCTAATTTTTAGTAGTACGTGTATGTATATAATGTATATATTACTATTAAAATTATAAAGAGGTATATCATATTTCATGCTGCAGTTTTGGTAGATGTGATTATTTTATGTTTGTATCTTTTAGGCTCTTGAAACTCAATAATATTTTATTTTTTTCTTTTTAAGTTCTTATATTTTCTAAATATCACCTAATACAATGCCTCTTTTCTCCTTTTTTTTTATTATTATAATCATTGTATATTTTAAATTTTGAAACTGTTTTCTATTCGATTCCCTCAAGAGAAATGATTTAAACTGTTTGTCATTATTGCATCAGCAAAGCTCAAACTTATTATTGGTGTTAGAAGTATTTTTATTTGACCTTATAAGTGAAAGGTCAGAATACTTTTCCTTCATATAACATAAGAGATTTAAATTTTGTCTACCAATATATTTATAATTACATTAACTAAAGTATGATTTTATACATAAGCATTTTCACAATTTTAACATAAATGTTTTATATTTAATTAAATATTCTCATTTTATACTGAATTAAAAATTATGCTAAGAATATATAACTTACTTCTTATGCAGAAATATTTTTATAGCTTATATTAGAATTCTTTTGCTTGCATAGTTCAAATTAATAATAAATCTAATTATTTCATTTGAAATACAACCCTCTGATACTATTAACTGAATTTATTAATATAAGGAAAATTTATTTTTATTACATACTCTTAAGATAATGCAAAATTAACCCTTCTTTGCATGATTTTTTCTTTATTGGTGAAATAAATCAAGTTGATATAATTCATGTTCAAAATTAAAGGAAAAATGGTTAAAAAAATCTTAGTATATATTTATAGTATAAATTTAGCAAAAACAATATGCTAAAAATTTCCATCATCATCCAAAGTTAGATCATTAGCTTAGTACTCAATAGAAATAAAAGAGGAAAATAACAGAAACACGTGTTACAAACCTTTCTTCCAACTATTTTCAATTTTTTAGCAATAGAAACTCTAATATAATAAAACAAAATTATAAACGAAATCATACGTTTATTGCAACAACAACAAACAGCGGAATGAGACAACTTTAAGCACTGATAATGACACTTGTTTATTTTTGACAGCTATGTTTCTTTTTGTACAATGGACATTCAAAAGGTATCCAAACACGATCAACTTAAAGTGAACTTGTTCTTTTATATAATTTTTGGGCATTATAGGTTATGATGGAAATTTCCACCATTATGCAAAGAAGGGTTAAGAGTAAAATATTTGACTTCCAAAGCTTTCGTAAAAATTTCTTATTTATTTAAATAAGTAATATTTAAAGAAGTCTTTGTTTCTTTTTTTACATTTTTTATATTAACAGCTTATATATATTTTTCTTTTAGTGTGGCCGTGATGTTGAAGCTATGTACGTATACCAGAAGGTTTTTCGAGTCAACCACAAACAAACGGATGAATATCAGGTATGTCCTTTAGGACTCATGATTACTGGCTGATTTTATCAAAAGTTGCTTTTAAGAAAATGTAGAGAAGATTTTCCATACATCTATAGGAATAATTTTTGATTTCATTCATTAACCGCTTCCCTTACAAATTTTTTTGAAAAAAATTGCAAAAAAAAATCATCACATTTTTTTATTTTATTATTAAATATAAGGAAATGAAACAAAACAAAATATGTAGGTTTTAAATTGAATTTTTAATTTTTTAAGGGTGTAAAAGCATGTAGTTTTAATATTAGTTTACTATCTCGAGTTATCTCGGGCAAACGGGAAAAAAGTTAAATATTAGTCTTTGTATGATAGTTTTTGAAACAGGGGACAACACAAAGTGATACCAGACATTCCGTACGCTGGTGTCATTTCTTACGGCATCATCGTCATAATTTTACTTTTTTTCAACGCAACTATCCTCCTTTGTACATTACTAATCCACAATCGTATACTATACCATAAAGAAAGTAGTGACCAATCCCGCCAAAAGAACCACGAAATCAATGAAACGGCAAACTGCCAGTTAAAGCTGAATATTTCCTTTCACGTTTTTATTCAGCCTGGAGGAATCCAAGCCGAATAAAAACGTGATAAAACAAATCGTACTGACAAATTCTGCTTCACCTAGTTTTCTCGGGATAATAATTAACTGCAATATATACGAACACGAGATAACTCGGGATAATCAGGCAAGCGGTTAATTCGGAATTACTATAAATCAATAGTGTGTGTATTTTAAATCTTAAATAGTTCTAATGGATATAAAAATCGTTGTTTAATGAAACATAACTGCATATTTCAGCAATTATTTTAGTGTTATTTTCTGCAAATATTTATAATATTCAAATCTTCCTTTTCATTTTATTTAAATATATAGAAAGTTAAAAAATAAATTTAACCTGGTGGAATGCTTAGATGAATTTTTGGCTTTATAATCAAATATCAATTTCTATGTCTAGTCTTAATAAGCAAGAAGACTGGAAGCTATTGCATTTCAGTGGAAATATACGTTATAAATATCTTTAGTAAGCGCTTAGCTCTTAAAATTCTTACTTTTTCAAATAGTATTCCCAATATATTGTATATTATACTCCACTATACTTCAATGTACTGTGTAAATTTTTACGCCTATAAAAGAAAATTAAAGAGAATCAGTTTTTAAAAATTTTAAGAATAAATTTAAAAAACATTTATTTTAAAATTTATTCTCATTACAAAAATAAAAAATATGAGAACAAAAATTAATTTGATTATTTTGATAACATATATATGTGTGTGTGTGTTTTCACTGGCTGATTGCAGCTTAATTTAGAGGATTCACTTCTTTTTAATAAAAGTCCAAATGTTTGCACGCAATTATAATATTTTGGGATAAGAAATATATGTACGATTTATTAAATGTAAACTGTTTTCTAAAAACTGTATTAATTACTGAGCAAAGTTAATAAAGAATAAATAAACTTGTGAAGAGAATAATATTACGTGTTAAAATTTAATTTATTTTAAATATTTTCGTAAAACGGAATTTTATAATCGCTAAAATTTTTAATAATATAATATCTTTTAAAACTAATTTAAATCATTTATTTTTTTAGTTGTTAAAGACAGTAGTCACTAGATTAGAAATTTAACTATTACAATTTTCTTTAATGATGCTAACTAAATCGTAAGTTTCACAAGTAATTCAATTTCACACTTAAAAATTATCCTGTCCCTCTTTTTCGATTACAACACTTAACGCTTTCTTCTCTCATGACATAGACGTATTAGATAGAAAAATATACCATTTTTAAATTTAATTTCTGCAAATAACATTTTTTTTTACAATTTATTCCGTTATCAAGAAATTAATTGAAAATTATATATTAAGTTCTTTACTGATGCATTTTTATGCAAAAAATATTTTTTTAACTATTTATAATATTTAAATGAAAGTTAATGTGATTTGAATGTAAAATAATCAAAATTATAAATTTTGCAAAATTACATTCTTGTATACAATTTAATTCGTAAGCGATATTTTTAATCAATAGTATATACAAATACTAAGTTAATACATAATGTCAAAATTTTATAAATGCTATAGATAACAATATTTTAATAAATAAAAATATTTGAACTGTTAATGAACTCAGTAAAAACCGAAAGAAAGTAAACCAAAATATCTTAGATATTTCAAAAGTAAACTAGAATTTTTTTTCTCTAACTTTATTTTTGAAATATATTCTGATAACTCTTATGTTAATAACAAGAGTCATCAAAATACATACAGAACATATTTAAAATTTTTTTCTAATGGCGGGCATCTTTGAGTAATTAACCCATTTGCCACAACAAGGCCAGAAACTGCTACTCATTTTATCGTTACCCGGTGGGTACTTGTGAACCAAGTGACGGAGGTACGAGTAGCATCGCCTATGCCACACCACCACAAACCTGTTTATAGAGCGGCCATATTCATCCATCATCTGAGGAAAGGACAAGAAACACAAAGAGAGAAAGTACATTCATGCCCGAGCCGGGATTCGAACCCAGGTTCGGGCATGAATGTACTTTCTCTCTTTCTTGTACCCAGGTCCAGGTAATGTACCCAGGTCCTCCCCAACCGTTGTAAAACGGTTGGGGAGGACCTGGGTTGGTGAGGTACTCTAACCACCAGACAGGGTGGGCGGCTATTTAAAAAGTAAAGTAAGAAAAACCCTTCTTTACTTTTAAAATATATAATAATAACTACAAGTCAGCATTCTTTTGTTGCATTAAAATTTATAGGATCAGATTTACTTTACGGTCACCCTTGGCGCAATTTTTCCACATGGCGATAAATAACATTAGCTAGCATTTTGCATGGGCAATATTTTTCAATATTCTGATATTTTTTAGGTCTTGCCTGGGCAAAAGGCGAGATTATGAAAAAGTCACCAAGGATGGCCGTATAGTAAATTTTTACCAATTTATATACTATTTGTATTGTAAAATAACTCTATGAGAATATTCTGTTGAGTAAAATAACATATTAGACAGCAGTCATTAATAATAGATAATGTAGTCACATAATATGAAGTTGTGTTTTATTCTAATTTGCTTGTTTTCTCGTAGTTGAGTGAAATGGAGCTGCCCACCAGACGCTCTCCCAGCGCTGGTCTCACAGGTCCAGGTGGTTGCATCGGAGATTTCTTGGAAGCAGTTGAAAATGTAATTTTGTTAATTCTAAATCCTAACTGCTCAAATTTCTTATCTTTTGTATCGTTGTCTTAACTCTACAATTCTGAATGTACTGTATATATTCATCTATTCTAAAACAACATTTTATTTTTATTCTAATTTTTTTCATATTATTGAAATGCTGATTACACAAATTATATTGATCATTGGTTAGATCAGTTCATGATTACTGTTTTTTTCATACATAATACTGTTCTGAAAATGACTAAAGTAATTTTGTAGCTTAATTTTAAATCACTTTTTAAGCAATTTATTGAAACCGAAAGACAAAACAACTTCATGAATCTAAAGAGATTAGTAACGAAGAGAAATATTATCTCTTTAATTATATTTTTAAAACTATTCATAGAAATATGCTTCCGTATTTTTATGAATATTTAGATTGCTTTTTTATTGATTAAGATGTAAATTGTTTTTACTTTGAAAACAGATACTTACGAATTTATTAAGATAAATTTATTTAATTTCATTTTTTAAATTCTGAAGTAGATTGTATGTTTTTATGAAAATGTTTATCAATAATAATAAAGTAAATTTAATTGATGAAATATATAAATTATTTTTGTTTTGGAAAACAGATACTTACGAAAATATTTTTCTTCTACAGTTTTGGGGTTCTTTCATACAAATCTTATGGCCACCTTATACCAAAGTTACGACCATTCTTCTTATTGTCTGGGTGACTACTGCTTTTGGGTAAGTTGCAAACATTTTTTTTTTATTTAATTTGCATGCATTTTCAATTCCATTGATATTTTATGAATTATTAAATTTTAACTAAAGTCATCAGCTGCTAACAAACAAGTGAGAAAAATTACGTAATAATCAATCTTACAGATACATGAAACTATATATAAAATTATTTTCAACAAAATATAACTTATTCTATTATTTAGAAAAATACAAAAAAATTTTTTTTTTCTATTTTTAAGATATTATATGAAGAAATTAAAAGTAATTAATTTCTATTTACCATGGTATACAATATCTACAACAGGATTAATATTTTTAATCATGCATTATTCTGTGTGTGATAGTAAACTTCTTAACAATTTAATACTTTAAAATTATTCATTTTTTATTATAAATCAGATAGATATGCAATTCATATCAATACCTCCTTTCCTTAA
>JAPDSC010111017.1:9844-23172 GCA_026290005.1 Latrodectus geometricus | reverse complement strand
AAACATCTGCAGAAAATATTTTATTGTCATTTAAACTTTTTCTCATATCCTGTTGTAACTATAACTAAATCCTGTACATAAAAAAAGTCATAAAACGAAAAATTCTCTCTGAATAATACAACCTGATTTAATATTTGAACACATTTTAGTGCATTTATATTTCGTCTGTATTAACTTATTCAACATCAGCTGCATACTTTTAGTGCAATTATTTTTAAATTATTTCAGCAATATTTTCTCACGTATGAATGATTATCATTTTAGAAATATATCATTTATTTTGAAAAGATGTCGCAAAAGAATTTGCATGTGTGGATGCATTAAAAAAGATTTAATTAAATAAATGAAATATTAAAAATTCAAATGCTTGGCATGGATTTTAAAATTACAAATTTATACTTAATTTGTATTTGTTATCACTTTATATTCAATTTTAAAGTATTTCTCCTTTATCTAAATAATAATTATTATACTTTTAATTTTCTTTATATAACTTGTATTTACCAATAAGAATTATTGTAAATTCCCTTAAAAATTACCATTTTTAGAGAAAATCAGTTACCCTCTATAACTTTAAACTGAAATTCTTTGAAATAATTTCCTTTCAAAAGTGTTATTTTTATATTTTATATTTTCTTTTCTGCTTTTGATAAATCATGATAGTACTAAAATGTTATATCTTTTATAAATTATTTTGAAATTTGGATACTGTGGAAAATATTGAATATATAGCTGAAATATACAGTTAAAACTGAATACATGTCATAAATTTTAAACATCATAAATTTCAAATATTACCGTTAGTCTTATATTTATTTGTATTATGCTTTTTTATATATTTAAAGGATAAAAAGAAATTATGTTAATAGATAAATTAAAATATGCTGCAAAATTTATAGACCTCCTAAATGATTTCGTTATTTAGATTCAAATTTAATTTCATATTTTATATACCATTTTTTAATCAAATAGAGGAGAACCAGATTTTGAAAGGGCCATACGGTTATTGTTTATGTTCTAATTTTCATTCAATGTAAGGTTTTGTTGATATGACCTTTTCCTATTATAAAATTAAAATGATGCATTCGAACAGTATTTGAAATATTTTATACAAAACAGATTTTCAAATATAAGTATTTTTACTATGCCGTTTCATTGAACTGTGTTTCATTTAATATATTTTTCTTTTAAAATAATATATGTATTAATATATTTGGTCAACATTTTTAACGTAATATTTATGGGCAAAATACCGAATTTTAAATTAATGAGTTGATATTGTTTTTATCAGATTATTTATTGTATTCTAGAAAGACGTTTCTTTCAAAAACATTTTATGGTATAATAAAATGGGAGAAAATCTGTATATTTGTAGATTTTGAAAGTATTTTAAATATCATTACCACATTTTATTTTAATTTTCTTAAAACAATTTGACTGAGTGGAAAATTGGACTTGGATATGCAGATTGTGGTGTTAACGTATACGGTTTTAAAATATAATACCCCCAAAAAAAATCAGATTATTTATTGTTTTATAATCTCGCTAAGTTTTACAATTATAAAAAAATTCTTTATATATGTTTGAATTTAATTTTGTGCTATAATAAAATGGAACATTTTATGAAAACATTTTATGGCATAATAAAATGGGTGAAAATCTGTATATTTGTAGATTTTAAAAGTATTTTAAAAATCATAACCACATTTTATTTTAATTTTCTCAAAACAATTAGACTGAGTGGAAAATTGGACTTAGAAATGCAGATTGTGGTGTTAACGTATACGGTTTTAAAATTTAATACCCAAAAGAAAACCAGATTATTTATTGTATTGTAATCTCGCTAAGTTATAAAATTATCAAAGAACTCCTTTATAAATGTTTGAATCTAATTTCATTGTATATATCAATTAGTTGGAACCCACTTTTAATTGTACACATCAAAGTGCACAAATTGTCAGTCACTTTGATTTCGACAAAGAGTTTAATATTATAGTAAGGACACTTTTGTCTTTATACAAACATGACAATCTAAGTTCGTTTAAGCAACATCGCACTTCGCATGCACGGCTGTCGGGTTCAAACATAGCCACTGAAAATTGACTACCTACTTGGAAATTTCTTCTAGAGCTAAAAACCAATTTAAAATCATATTGGTTGGCCCTCCAGTTCACCATACTGGTATAGAAGCAGACACCCAGGGAGCTCTCTAGCTATTGTTTTCAATAGACAGGCTCAAACCATACTTTCTCAGGGAACACCTTAAAAATATGAGGCTCTCAGGGGTATCTAAGGAATTTGAAGACTGCTCCAAGTGTTTTATGGAGGAGGCTTCTCCTGAACATACTCTTGCTTGTCTGGAGTACTGGCAATTCCCTTTTAGTTTTGAACTTCTTCAAGGTGCACAGTTTCATGGACTTGATTTAGCTCCTCTAATATCGAAGATTAGAGAAAATTGATTTTTCGAGATTTAGATTTCAATAGAATTTTTTTATAATTCATATTAATAGATTTGGTCATTTAATCTTATTTTTTTTCAATGAAATAATCTATATATCAAACTTAAAGGAACTTTTTACCTTAAAAACACGTGGTTTATTGGTATATATGGTTTATATGAGAACCTCTTGTTTTCTCTTACACGATATCAACGATGAATATTTTCATATTCATCGTTGATTGAATGATGCAAAATTTGGTAATTAAATTTTTTTTCATTGAGTAAAATTTAAGTAAAAATTTAGAACTTTTAAAATGTTAGCAAAAACGTTACTCTTCGCTTAAAAATTTTATTCCATTAATTTATTCAAAAAGCATTAATCACTTAAATTTATACGATCTCATCCAAATACATGAATTTCCAGAATGATTCGTTTGTAATGAATTACATTCTTCTCATGAAACAAGAATAATTCCTTCTCTTTTCTTTAATAAATAATTCTTGAACGTAACATAAGAATTTGGCATATAACAAACTTCGAATTAATACAATTAGATAAGAAAGTTAAATAATGATTTCTTCACAAAATTATAATAAAGGAGAATTACATAAATAAATGCACCATAAAATATAGATATTATATTTTGTTATATGTATTAAGACAAAACAGATTTTTTACATGGCTTTTAAGTTGTTTTCCTTAAAACTATATTAATTTCAAATTAAATTATCGCCTACAGGGTAGGTGGGTCACTTCCGATTGTTTTCACGTATTACAGCGAGTTCCTTACAAAGGCCAATAGAGGTAGACATTTGAGCTGGCTGTTGACATTCTGGGGTGTCGGTGGGCTATATACGGCATTTATGGCTTGGCTGATGATCACTGAACCAGGTAAGTGATTCATTTTAATTATATTTCATGCAATTTTTAATGACTTAATATGTAAATTTCGTTCAAAAATAAATTACTCTCTAAATACAGAGTCCAGTCGCATTAATGCGATCAGCACGTACTTATGACGAAAAATAATCAATGACAAATGGTAGGTGACAAAAATAGCAGGTGAGCGTATATAAATGGTGTGTGAGGTCTTCTTATAAATATTGTAGTCATTAGCAAAATACAGAAACTGAGCAATTTATACAACGTTTAAAAGAGAATGACCGTTAGCTTTCGAGTAAGGAGGGGAAGATTTTCCGAAATATTTAAGTTTTTAAACTTCTCCTGTGCTGCCATGTTAAAAGTATACCTTGCATGGCAATATGAGATTGTCTAAATTAGCGGCATGGCTAATGTGGTGCATCACGGGCCATAGATAATAGAAGTAAACATAGGCTGATGCATTCAGGCAAATAGACGTGAAATCTTTGAGCATTTGACCAACCAAATGAATCAAGGGTCTACGAACAGGGTCTGTAACCACGCGAACAGTGTCTTATAAACCACCATTCAGCAAACATTCTTATGTCTGGACCTTCGACGCAGAGGCCTATGACTACTTTTCATCGTTGACGAAGACTGGAATCTACACGTGAGTACCACAACTGGACCTCCACTGATTGGCGACCGGTTTCGTTTTCCGATGAATCACTTTATATGCTTCATCGAATAGAGGGATGTTTGCGTATACGATGAGAAACTTCTGAAAGAGAGCAATCGGCAACCGTTGCCGGAATGGTCCAGGCTCGATGAGGGAAACTTTTAACCTGAGGAAGGCTTTCCTGTAATCCTCTGGGTTTCCTTATCATTGTTGACGGATTAATACAAATGCGCATTTTATTTGGGAACCATGTCTAAGCCTATATCAGTATTGTTTTTCCCAGGATGTTGTCACGATATACCAGTAGGACCAGTATCTACCAGCAAGAAAATGAAAAATGGTGTCATACAATTCGCAGTGTGCATGCGTGGTTCAAAAAGCACCAAGATGAGTTTACCGTTCTCCTCTGACCACTCAACTCACATGACTTAAAACCAAACGAAAGTCTGTAGGACCATCTCGATCGAGTTGTTCGTGGCATGGATTTTCACTCGCGTAATCTAGCGAAGCTGGCCATGGCTCTATAATCAACATGGCTCAACATCCTAATGATCAATATCTAGAATATAATTGATTCTTTTCCTATACGCCTCACAACAGTCAGCTCTGCGACATAATATAAATTCAAGTTAATGATAGATAAGTACACATGAAATTAACATTGCAACAGAAGACAATGGTAAAAATTTAACAATTTACATTGTTGGAAATATAAAAACTAAAAACGCCTCCAGATCCTCTCATTAGTTTGTAAAGCAATATTCTTTTGATTAAATTATAGAGAGACAGAATGAACAACCTGTCTCTTAACAGGTAAACCTCTTATTCACAAGGGCACCAAAGTGAATAAATGTAATTTTTCTAGCTTTATCCAAATTTAAGAAACGAACACAATTACTCAGCTCTCAAGTAACAACAAGTAACTCTAACATTGTTTAAACATTGAAACAGCCAATGATATTTGTAGTTTATCATTTTTTACATAGAGATTAATTTTACACTAAGTCATATATATTATTAATATATTCAAAAGTATTCAAATTATTGAAGCAATGACTTACCTAATCATTGCGTTCTAACAAATTATGACTCATGAAAAATTGCTTGCTTATGAATCGACGTAAGTAGAATTGGTGTTAGTTTTAAAAACTATTTTATGCATCAATTAACAAATGAAATCAATTGTATTAATGGAAAAATATAACTTATTACTTGATAATTTGCTTACTTTAGAATAAGATGCTCTCTTCTAATACTGTAGTTCAAAAATCTTATTTTTTAATTATGTGCTTAAGTTTTTTAAAACAATATTACAAATTTATTAGAGTTATTTTTCCTCAACGAAATCTTTTTTCTGGTTTTCAATACAAATGAAATCAGTTCTAGTTAAAAAAAAAAAAAAAAAAACAAGTGAAACAACTTGGATTTTTTAATGTCCATATTACCATTTTTTAAGATATCTAGCATTTATAGTGCTGTACCATCTCATTATTACTATTTTTTATTCTTTATATTTATTTAATTTGACAGCGAATTTTCAAAATTAAAATTAGTAAAATTGTTTTAATTTCATTTACATCATTGATAATATTGTTAAAATGAATTTATTCAGTGGTTTATAATCTGTATTTTTAACAAATAAAAATTTCAATTATATCGTATGATAAATATTCTAAATTTTAGTAACTATACGAAATAATATAACTAAATGTTCTGAATATATGTAATGAAAATCAACAATTTATTTTTACACGCAGAGATATAATTACTTTATTTATATAATGTAATTTCATAATTTCTAGAAAATAAATCTTAATTTATTTTCCAAAAATTTGATTTTTTTCTCTCTGATATACGACTGATAAACTTTTTAAGATCTATGGTCTGCAATTCCGATACTTATGCATTAAAGGAGGATTATTTTATCACTCTTCAAAGAATTGAAATTATCTAGATGTGTTGTGCTGTTTTTATAAGGGATAGAGAATTATATGTACTGCTGAATTCATGAAACTATGACAAATAATCAATTGAAAAAATTTACTATTTTAGTGCTTTAACATATATACTTATTTCCTATGCATTAAAACTTTACAATATCCCCAATAATATTTACAAATTTGAAAAAAAAAATTTTTTACTTAATATTTTTTCAAATAATTAAATTGATTATTTTATCAATTTGATTACTTGAAAAATTAAAATAATTAAATTGGTCAAATATTTACCGATGTTTTTATATTTACAGAAGCAGATGGTTTGGGTACTCGTCTGAGTAGCTGGAGAGTATTCCTGGTAGTTTGCGCGACACCAGCTTTACTTACAGTGTTTGGCCTCTTTTTTCTCCCCGAAAGTCCGCGATATCTATTAGAGGTGAGTACAAACAATTTATAAATTGATATATCTTAAAATTTTGCTAAAACAATTTTTGAAATTGCATTCAATTATAGTTTAATAAAGAATTCAATCTCTTTGTAATGGTATTGCTTAGGGATTATAAATTTTTAGAAAGTATTCAACGATTCTAAGATTAACTTGTTGAATTGTGCAATTATGTTAATTAAAATTTAACATTACAGAAAGAATTCGTACATTACAGAAAGAAATATTGAATACTAAATCAGATTTTATATACAAGGAAAAAAAGAAAATTGTGATGTCAATTTTATTTTACAGTAAGAAATGTTTGAAATTTAAGCTATTATCATTTTATTTTTAATAAAGGGAGGGAGTTGTTCTTGTTACCGGAAGGTAGTGAGTTCGTATCCCGGGCTTAACCAATGCATTATGTCCACTAAAAGTGCAGAGTCACTTTAAATATATCATGGCCGCAATGTCTTCCAAGTGAAATGATATCACAGGAGTGTCAGGTCAAGTATTCAAGGGTCTTCAACTTGTTCCTTGCTTCTAAATTACGAAACTTCCCACCTGGCTCCTTCCGCTTTATTGGTAGAGCCTAATTCAGGTCTAGATACAGGGATTCTTGTTTTCACCAACAACTTTAATATTTACATTTGATGAACTTAATAAAACCATAAAAAGTAGCATTTTTGCGTGTGAAATTTATTCAGAAATTCGTTTTTTCCCGAGAAAACTGTTTTACAATTCCTTATTTTAAAAGTTTGTGTATTTTTTTGTATATTTTAAATTTTATCAAATAAAAATATTTTCTCAATATTCTAATGGTATGAGCTTAATATAGTAACTAACTTATATTAACTATGAAGTAACATAAAATATGAAATGACATAGAAATTAAAAAGTAGCATAAACATTAATTAAAAAATTTGAAGGGATATAAGAAAATTCTGACATACATTTTTTCCAAAATACATTTAAGTAATTGTAAAAAAACGACATAAATTAAAAATAATAAAAGCACAGCCTTAAAAAAGTAAATAAATAATTCACCATCAACTGATTCAAATAAAATATATATTATATTCGAACTTGTAGCGTAAAAGATAAGATGGAGAATTTCTCGCTCTCTATAGAAATTCATTTTCATGATTTTAAAATTTCAGAACATAAATAACAATGTAATCTACCTAAGCATATTATTTTTTCTTGAACAGCTATGATTGAAATCTCTCACATTTTTTAATTTTCTGGAATCTATGACAATGCGAATTATATTGAATTCGAACAATTCGAGATTGTGGTGTACTATATTGAAATGGGAAGAGTTGTAATTAATTTAAAAAAGTGGTGAATATTAAATGTCTTGAAATTACTGCTTTTTATGTTATTGATTATTAGTATTAAATGCTAATGTTTCGAAGATTTTATGAAATAAAGATGGTCAACTCTGAAAAAAATAAGAATTTCTTTTATAAAAATATCAGGTTTTATTAAACTAGCCTCTAAAAGCCTAGACCAATAATTAGATATCTTTGCGATTGTAACACATAGAGATTGGTCATAACAATAGTGACCACAGCCTTATTTTAGGTTTAGCCTAGATTGCAATACAAAAGTCTAGAAGAGCATTCAAAGTGATCTTTTGTTCATTTGTGCACTAAAATCACAAACAGACGTAAAGGAGCGATGGAATAAATGTATAGAATGCTTAGATCTTCACAGTTCTTAGAATTGTATTTTGATGAGCAAATAGCATAACGACGGGACATTAAAACCTCATATCTCAATACATGTTACTACCTTTAACATTTTCTTCTTTTTAAGTTTATAGCAATAGTCTAATTTTTGGAAACATTCCTACAAAAAATTAAGATTATGAAACTATATAGTTCATGGAGTACCCAGTAATTTTCTTGGTTTGAAATCTTATCTTTTGATAACATTTAAAACAGTTAAAACTATTATGCATATTTTATTATTACTTTTTAATATACCGCCCAACCTGTCTAGTGGTTAGCGTACCTGACTACAGATGAGTGGGACCTGGGTTCGAATCCTGGCTCGGGTTTGGATGTACTTTCTCTCTCTCTTGTCTTTGTCCTTTCTTTGTGTGTTTGAATGGTTGCCTACCCTATAAACGGGTACCTATGGCATGTGTGTACTGAGGAAGTTGGATTCCACACCAAATATGGTTCAGTTGGAAAAGTGGAGCAGCGCACCTCATATTGCCAGCCTGGCTGGCACACGACAACAACTTTTTAATATAGTCGTAGTTACAATCTTAAAACTATCAATAATTTATAAAATATTTGCTTGTTTTTCTATTTTTAGTAGTACGTGTATGTATATAATGTATATATAAAAATTATAAAGAGGTATATCATATTTCATGCTGCAGTTTTGGTAGACGTGATTGTTTTATGTTTGTCTCTTTTAGGCTCTTAAAACTCAATACTATTTTATTTTTTTATTTTTAAGTTCTTATATTTTCTAAATTTCACCTAATACAATGCCTCTTTTCTTCTTTTTTATTATTATAATCATTGTATATTTTATTTTTTAAAAATTGAAACTGTTTTCTATTCGATTCCCTCAAGATAAATGATTTAAACTGTTTGTCATTATTGCATCAGCAAAGCTCAAACTTATTATTGGTGTTAGAAGTATTTTTATTTGACCTTATAAGTGAAAAGTCAGAATACTTTTCCTTCATATAACATAAGAAATTTAAATTTTGTCTACCAATATATTTATAATTACATTAACTAAAGTATGATTTTATACATAAGCATTTTCACAATTTTAACATAAATGTTTTATATTTAATTAAATATTCTCATTTTATACTGAATTAAAAATTATGCTAAGAATACATAACTTACTTCTTATGCAGAAATATTTTTATAGCTTATATTAGAATTCTTTTGCTTGCATAGTTCAAATTAATAATAAATCTAATTATTACATTTGAAATACAGCCCTCTGATACTATTAACTAAATTTATTAATATAAGGAAAATTCATTTTTATTACATACACTTAAGATAGTGCAAAATTAAGAGTAAAATATTTGACTTCCAAAGTTTTTTTAAAAATTTCTTATTTATTTAAATAAGTAATATTTAAAGAAGTTTTTATTTCTTTTTTTATATTTTTTATATTAACAGCTTATAAATATTTTTCTTTTAGTGTGGCCGTGATGTTGAAGCTATGTACGTATACCAGAAAGTTTTTCGAGTCAACCACAAGCAAACGGATGAATATCAGGTAAAATTGTCCTTTGTGACTCATGATTACTGGCTGATTTTATCAAAAGCTGCTTTTAAGAAAATGTAGATTTTCCATACATCTATAGGAATAATTTTTGATTTCATTCATTAATTCGGAATCACTATAAATTAATAGTGTGTGTATTTTAAATCTTAAATAATTCTAATGGATATCAAAATCGCTGTTTAATAAAACATAACCGCATATTTCAGCAATTATTTTAGTGCTATTTTCTGCAAATGTTTATAATATTCAAATCTTCCTTTTTATTTTATTTAAATATATAGAAAGTTAAAAAATAAATTTAACCTGGTGCAACGCTTAGATGAATTTTTATCTTTATAATCAAATATCTAGTTTTATGTCTAGTCTTAATAACCAAGAAGGCTGGAAACTATTCAGTGGAAATATACGTCATAAATATCTTTAGTAAACGCTTTGGTTTTAAAATTCTTACTTTTTCAAATAGTTTTCCCAATATATTGTATATTATACTCCAATATACTTCAATGTACTATATAAAGTTTTACGCATATAAATGAAAATTAAAAAGAATCAATTTTTAAAAATTTTAAGAATTAATTTAAAAAACATTTATTTTAAAATTTATTCTTATTACAAAATAAAAAATAAATTAATTTGATTATTTTGATAACATATATATGTATGTGTGTGTGTGTTTTCACTGGCTGATTACAGCTTAATTTAGAGGATTCACTTCTTTTTAATAAAAGTCCAAATGTTTGCACCCAATTATAATACTTTGAGATAAGAATTATATTTACGATTTATTAAGTGTAAACAGTTTTCTAAAAACTATATTAATTACTGAGCAAAGTTAATAAAGAATAAATAAACTTGTGAAGAGAATAATATTACGTATTAAAATTTAATTTATTTTAAATATTTTCGTAAAACGGAATTTTATAATCGCTAAAATTTTTAATAATATAATATCTTTTAAAACTAATTTAAATCATTTATTTTTTTTTAGTTGTTAAAGACAGTAGTCACTAGATTAGAAATTTAACAATTACAATTTCCTTTAATGATGTTAACTAAATCGTAAGATTCACATGTAATTCAATTTCACACTTAAAAATTATCCTGTCTCTCTTTTTCGATTACAACACTTAACGCTTTCTTTCCTCGTGACATAGACGTATTAGATAGAATAATATACCATTTTTGAATTTAATTTCTGCAAATAACATTTTTTTTTACAATTTATTTCGTTATCAAGAAATTAATTGAAAATTATATATAAAGTTCCTTACTGATGCATTTTTAATACAAAAAATATTTTTTTTAACTATTTATAATGTTTAAATGAAAGTGTATGTGATTTGAGAGTAAAATAATCCAAATTATAAATTTTGCAAAATTACATTCTTGTATACAATTTAATTGGTAAGCGATATTTTTAATCAATAGTAAATATAAATAAAGTTAATACATAATGTCAATATTTAATTAACTCTATAGATAATAATATTTAAATAAATAAAATAATTTGAACTGTTAATGAACTCAGTAAAAACCCAAAGAAAATGAACCAAAATATCATAGATATTTCAAAAGTAAACTAGAATTTTTTTTCTCTAACTTTATTTTTGAAATATATTCTGATAACTCTTATGTTAATAACAAGAGCCATCAAAATACATACAGAACATATTTAAATTTTTTTTCTAATGGCGGGCATCTTTGAGTAATTAATCCATTTGCCACAACAAGGCCAGAAACTGCTACTCATTTTATCGTTACCCGGTGGGTACTTGTGAACCAAGTGACGGAGGTACGAGTAGCATCGCCTATGCCACACCACCACAAACCTGTTTATAGAGCGTCCACATTCATCCATCATCTGAAGAAAGGACAAGAAACACAAAGAGAGAAAGTACATTCATGCCCGAGCCGGGATTCGAACCCAGGTCCTCCCCAACCGTTTTACAACGGTTGGGGAGGACCTGGGTTGGTGAGGTACTCTAACCACCAGACAGGGTGGGCGGCTATTTAAAAAGTAAAGTAAGAAAAACCCTTCTTTACTTTTAAAATATATAATAATAACTACAAGTCAGCATTCTTTTGTTGCATTAAAATTTATAGGATCAGATTTACTTTACGGTCACCCTTGGCGCAATTTTTCCAATGGCTATAAATAACATTTGCTAGTATTTTGCACAGGCAATATTTTTCAATATTCCGATTTTTTTTAGATCTTGCTTGGGCAAAAGGCGAGATTATGAAAAAGTCACTAAGGATGGCCGTATAGTAAATTTTTACCAATTTCTATATTATTTGTATTCTAAAATAACTCTATGAGAATATTCTGTTGAGTAAAATAACATATTAGACAGCAGTCATTAATAATAGATAATGTAGTCACATAATATGAAGTTTTGTTTTATTCTAATTTGCTTGTTTTCTCGTAGTTGAGTGAAATGGAACTGCCCACCAGACGCTCTCCCAGCGCTGGTCTCACAGGTCCAGGTGGTTGCATCGGAGATTTCTTGGAAGCAGTTGAAAATGTAATTTTGTTAATTCTAAATCCTAACTGCACAAATTTCTTATCTTTTGTATCGTTATCTTAACTCTACAATTCTGAATGTATTGTATATATTCATCTATTCTAAAACAACAGTTTATTTTTATTCTAATTTTTTTCATATTATTGAAATGCTGATTACACAAATATATTGATCATTGGTTAGATCAGTTCATGATTACTGTTTTTTTCATACATAATACTGTTCTGAAAATGACTAAGGTAATTTTGTAGCGTAATTTTAAATCACTTTTTAAGCAATTTATTGAAACTGAAACACAAAACAACTTCATGAAATTGTATCTGAAGAGATTAGTAAAAAAGAGAAATATTATCTCTTTTATTATATTTTTTAAAACTATTCATAAAAATTTGCTTCCTTATTTTTATGAATATTTATAGTGCTTTTTTATTGATTAAAATGTAAATTGTTTTTACTTTGAAAACAGATACTTACGAATTTATTAAGATAAATTTATTTAATTTCATTTTTTAAATTCTGAAGTAGATTGTATGTTTTTATGAAAATGTTTATCAATAATAATAAAGTAAATTTAATTGATGAAATATATAAATTATTTTTGTTTTGGAAAACAGATACTTACGAAAATATTTTTCTTCTACAGTTTTGGGGTTCTTTCATACAAATCTTATGGCCACCGTATACCAAAGTTACGACCATTCTTCTTATTGTCTGGGTGACTACTGCTTTTGGGTAAGTTGCAAACATTTTTTTTTATTTAATTTGCATGCATTTTCAATTCCATTGATATTTTATGAATTATTAAATTTTAACTAAAGTCATCAGCTGTTAACAAACAAATGAGAAAAATTACGTAATAATCAATCTTACAGATACATGAAACTATATATAAAATTATTTTCAACAAAAATATAACTTATTCTATTATTTAGAAAAACACAAAAAAAAAATTTTTTTTACTATTTTTAAGATATTATATGAAGAATCTAAAAGTAATTAATTTTTTATTTACCATGGTATACAATGTCTACAACAGGATTAATAATTTTAATCATGCATTATTCTGTGTGTGTGATAGTAAACTTCTTCTCAACAATTTAATACTTTAAAATTATTCATTTTTTATTATAAATCAGACAGATATGCAATTCATATCAATACCTCCTTTCCTTAATAGTATTACAA
>JAPDSC010111006.1:0-22727 GCA_026290005.1 Latrodectus geometricus | reverse complement strand
CCACTATGACAAATTTTGTTATGTTCTCTTAAAATTAACAATTTAGTAAACCTGGAATGTCTGGGTAGAATAATTGGATGAATTTCATCGTCTGACAAACTACTTTCTTCGAGTCTACCTCTCACACGCAAAACATGGTTTTCATCACAAAATGGGGCTAATTTAAAAAGAGAAGATTCCTTTGGAATCAGTTTATCCTTTTCAAGACATTCTAATTCGGAAGAGTAGACAAGCCTTTGTTCATATTTAATCCATTCTAATTCTGCACGAATAAGTTCAATAGCAGTATAGGGTCCCATTTTAACCTGCTGCTTCTTCAGTTTACTCACAAATCTTTTGACCAATACAGTAATTTTCAAAACCCTTGTAAGGCTACTATAGTTATTTAAATCAAAAATGAATTAAGCATCCTTAATTATACATTCATTTTGACTTATATTTCCACATTCCTTTCGTAATTCTAGATCCCCAGAGGGATTTTCAATTGGAGGTTTGCAAAGCCAAAATTCACGGGGTTGACTCAACCAAAGTGGTCCTTTCCACCATAAGACATTTTTCGCTAAATCACCGCCAGAAATGCCTCTAGAAAGGATGTCTGCTGGGTTTTCCTTTCCAGGGCAGTAAGCCCAGTTATTACGATCTGTTAAATGTTGGATTTCTTCCACTCTGTTTTTAACAAAAGTTTTAAACTTAGTAGAATTACTTTGAATCCAACATAAAGTTATAGTAGAGTCAGTCCAGAAAAAAGAAGATACATTATACTCATTGAAGCATTTACCTACTTGATGGGTTAATTGTGAAGACAAAAGAGCTCCCATTAACTCAAGTCTAGGCAATGTAAGGCCTTTTAATGGAGCTACACGACTCTTGCAACAGATAAAACTAACAAAAATATTACCATCAGTTTGATATGGCTCTAAGATACAGCACAGCTCCATAAGCTAACATAGATGAATCTGAAAAAGAATGAATTTCAAATGATATAAGTTTACAATTCAAATTTGAAAAATAGTATCTAGGAATTTGAAGTGAGTCTAAGGTCTTCAGTTCATTGCACCACATCTGCCATTTGTAATACAGTGATTGTGGAAATGTATGATCCCAGTCTAGATTGTTGCTCCAAATTTCTTGCAATAGGCACTTTAACTTGATGACGAAAGGTCCCTTATATAGGCAGTCGTTAATAGATAACTCATTTTCTTCATGAGATGATCCGTCAAATACAAATCGAAGACGAGTAGTTGATTTATCTTCTCGAATGACCGCATGATGAGGTAAGTAAAACGATGGTTCTCGACACGGTAGTTCCGAATCACACGACGACCTCTCAACAACACCTTCCTCGAGATACCCATCTATTACCTTCTTATAATCCTCATAAAAAGACAAGTTTCTACGAAATCTCTTCACTAAAGACCCAAAACGTTTACGAGCACATTCTCTATTATCAACCAATTTTTCTTTCATCTCTGCTTTCCAAGGTAATTTAACACAATATCTCCCATCAACAAATCTAATACTATCATTAAATGTTTGCAATATTTCCTGTTCTTTCACACTCAAGCAATTTGCCTCTATTTTTTCAATGCCCAAGTTTTCTAGTTCCCAAAACCGTGTCAGTCCAGCTGAGTCAACCTTTAGATCACTTTGAACTAAGTTTACTAAAGTGGATTCACTCACTTTATTACATTTCCCCTGCAACGACCATCCAAGTTCAGTGTTAATAGCTACCAATGACGCATTTAATTTTTCAAATCCTTTGACTAACTCCCAATAATAATCTGATCCCAACAACACTGAAATTTGACAATTACTAGACAATTCTCGAACATTAAATGTCAAATGATATCCCTTTTTTATCATCTCAGCATGAGCACTTAGATCTGGAAAATTTATTGCAGCTTTCGATATTTCCTCAATTTCTAAAGCCTCAATCACCACCTCGTGTCCATTCAAAACATTTCGCAACTTCAACTCTACTCTCCGACAGACCTGCAGCCTAGGAGTCTTAGCGCCAAAACTATAAATATTCAATTTCTCTAAACCCACGACCTTTAATCTCAATTTTTTAGAAACACTTTTTTTCACAAATGTTCTTTCACTACCGTTGTCAAAAATACAAAACCCAAAATCTGACAACTCTTTGCCTACCATTTCCACCTTCACACATTGCAATAAAATTCCTGTTCTATTATTCCTCATAAAATTTGAAGAGGTAGAAACGATCTCATTAGATTTTGTATTTGTGTCGTGCTCGATTTTTTGCCTTTTGGAATTTTCTAATTTAAAACATATTGCGCGTGCGTGCTTTCCATTACAGAAAGAACAACAGGCTCCCTTACAAACTTTTAAATAGCAATTTAAATTGCAACATAACAAGCATCTTTTGTCTCTTATAAGTTTATCTCTCTTTTTTTGAGCTTTCGAATTTTCACAGAGATGGCTCAAGTGACCTTGACCGCAAAAGATGCAAGTGTTTGCACTGGCACTAGTCAGCAACTCATGAGCGGAAGAATATTTATTGCTATTGGGAGCGCCGAAGTTTCTACGATTGGGTCGCTTAGTCTGGTTAAGTGGCTCCTTGGGAGGGGGGATAGGAGAGTGTATACGAAAAGTTCTCTCTCGTGCAATAATTGCCCTATGCAGAAAATTCATTAATTCCTCTAAATTATGATTACTACTCGAAATCTGATTTTTGCTAAACTCTAAAGCAAGATCACTGGGGAAAAGTTTTAAAATTATCGCGCAAAGCATTATACTATAGTTTTCTGATTTTACCCCTAAACTCTCAAGTGAACGAATTTGAGTTTGACATTTAAAATATAAATTTCTCAACTCATGTAAGTTAGAAATATGCTTTAACGGTTTCATGTTTAACAATTTAGATACATGGGCATTAATCAACACATCATTTTGACCAAAAGTGTCTTTAATTAATTTTATAGCTGATTTATAGTTTTCCGCAGTAATAGCGAAACCTTTGATACAAGAGAGAGCTTCTCCTCCTAGACAACCAAACAAATAAGAAAACTTTTCAACATCTGACAGGGCAGGATTATTGTCAATCAAATTTTCGAATTGATTCCAGAAGTTTAAATATTCAGAAGGCTCTCCGAAATAAGTTAGCAATTTCAATTTAGGCAATTTGGAATTTATATTTGATCTACCATTACTATAATTTGTTACGAGTGGGACATTCGTATTTTCATCTTTAACTGCGGTTTGCAACAGTTTTATTTTATTTTTTAATTTATAGAGTTGAAAATAATAATTTCATTATATTTATCAATCTGCTCAATTTCCGATTCAATTTCAGTAGTCTCAACGAAATCTTCGATTTTACTATCAACAGCTTTGAGCTGTTCGTCTTTACATTGCAATTGTACTACGAAACTTTCTAATTCATCGACCTCAACATTTGATTCACTCAAACGATTTTCTATTTTCGAAATTAATCTTGTAAGCTGACTTCTATGTGCGGTGCGCTGTTTTTTAAAATTCTCTAATTCTTTTTTATCTGCCATTCTAGATACAAGTATTGCAAACAAACTTACATTAATAAAATACACATTAATCTGTAAATCACTCTAAATAGTTGAACAAACAATAACACATCATAACCAAAGAAATTCAAACATACACTTTGAACCCTTGAAACTCCAACAAATTATTTCAAACAAATATCAATTATCAACAAATCCTCACACAAATACTATACTCAATTTACGAATTAAATTAGCAATTAATAATTCAAACTATTATACGAAACCTCCAAATTTTCGGAATGAAAGAACTGAACCGAGAACAAATATAAACTGGTAACTATCCTAACATATTTTCAATTTCGAAACTATTCCACTTAAACGAATTTCAATGTTAAACAACATTACTACAACTTTAGAACATTACCAGTTATATTTCAAACAAACTACTAAACTATTCTACCAACCGAAATGAATTTCTTACTCACCCCACCAAGCGTCATTCTTTGTTGTTACGATTTCAAAGTATTCAAATCCTCGGGTTTCGGCACCATGTATTCGAATCTTCTAATTCAGTAGTCGAATCAAAATTTTGCTTCTAACATGTGAGATTTGTGAAATTAAAACTTCTATTGTTAACGAACACACACACACACATTTATTCACAAACATTAATTAACAAAGACACGTTACAAACAAGGTTTACAAATACATCTGAATATAAGTTTGGAGCGCACACTCGCTCGTTGCATTCTTTCTTATATACCACTTGAGTTCCCACTTGAGTTGCCACTTGAGTTGCCACTTGAGTTTTCTCAAGTACATGTGTGGCGGAAACGTTGCCAGTGAATTCGCAACAAGCTTTATAATAAATAATTTTAAGTATAATTCTTCTGATGACTAAACTCTTTAAAATATCACTAAATTATAACAATATTAGTAAATATTCAATAAATTTCTTCTTAAAATAGTAAACATTATTTTGACCAAACTTAGAAAGCTTAACAATTTTTTTATTTTAAAGTATTATCATTTGATTTTTTTAAATAATTATCTAGTAATCTTTGCAAAATAATATTTGCGTAACATTATATATCTAACTACATCATACTTTTTCCATACATTTCAAAAATTACTTTATTAAAAACTCAATTTTTATAAGAATTTTGTGTGGAAATTATAAATAATTTTAAAAACATCAATATTTAGATAATATCTCAAAGGGTGACTATGTTTTAACTAATTTGATATTTTTTAAAAAACATTCTATATATAAATACTTATATAATTACGTTTGTGAGACATATTACCTGAAAATAAATACAGAAATTGAAAACCCAAAACCATTACATAAACCACAATAGTTTTACTAAGAATTAATCAGAATATATTTTGAACACGTCCTTAATCCATGCGAAATTTTTGATGACAATTCGAAATAAAATAAGGATTAAATAATAACACAAGTAATGATCTTTTAAATTTTACAGCATAAAATGTTTCAAAGCTTAAGAAAAATTGACATTTCATACAGCGTTACCATTTCCAATTATTTTTACGAATGTATTCGTCTATCTTACAGAACTATAAAATTAAAAACTCTTATTGAAATCCTAAATATCGTTAAAAAGTGCAGAAATGTTTTCATTAAGACGAGAAAATGGTTTATCGATTTTCGTAATCAATGGCAAGTTTATAATATATCAGCGGTCATTACTAAAACTTTTTGAATTATTGAAAATAATATAAAGCTCTGCATGCCTACGTATGATAAAAAGAAAGTAATATTTAAAAATAATATACATTGTATGGAAATTTTACAAATTTTATGGTTGAATAAAGAGCTTTATGGTTATATAAAGAGTTTTATGGTATTTTATGATTTAAATAAAGAGTTGTTATGTACAGGAAAACTAAATTTTTCACAAAATGTGAATACTGTTCATTATCTTTGAAAGGTTGATTTTTTTAATTGTCTAATATGAAAGTAACAAGTGCTTTTTTATATCCTTGTATTTTTAGCAATTACATTACATTGACTTAAAACAATCGAATGGCGTCCAAATGTTTTTGAATAATTAAAATAGTTTCAAAACTAACATTTCAAAATCAATTATTATACATTAAGCTGATTGTCTATATGAGCCAACTACTAAACACTAGTTACAATTTATTTTTGATATAATTGAAGATTATGATATACTAATGAGGAATTTAATATTTTAATTTATGGATTATTTCCTAAAATTGAATAAAAATGTCAAATGTATTTGGATAAACGATAGTTAACACTTTTTCAATAATTTAAAATATAATAATAAAAAATTCATCAGAGTTTGTAAATGAACGAAATACATTTTTTTTTACTATTTCTCCCTCATTGTATTTATATACCTGTTATTATATGTTCTTCATTTTTAAGATATTATAATAGTATTCAAAATGTTCATTTAAAATATATGTTTTAAGTAGAGTCACAAATGATTCTGTTGCCACAAATTGTAAAATTTGTCATGCGAAAACGTTTTTCTTGTATGTTATCAAAATAGAGTTTTGCTTTAAAAAAATAACAATTCTTATTCTGCTGTTCCCTTCTATTAAAAATATGAGAATGTTCTTCTTAAGCAATAATATTAAATGTCCTATACCTAAAGAGAAAAGTTTTAGCATTTTCTCTGCAAGAATTTACATGTTTCAGTAAATGTACACGGAAAATAAGAAAAAACATTGGGAATTCGTAATATTTATTTTATAATTTTGACTAACTGCCTGAAAGTTTAATAATAACTAGAAGAAAGTAAGCTTTGGTTATGAATGGGATCTTTATTAGCAACAATATCACTAGATATTTTTTTTCTGATGGCACTGAACATAGTCAATAATTCAATTACAACCTGCTAAAAAAGTACCGCAAATTGAATGCACAAGGAACTTAATACAGTTAATGAATAAGTTGAAACTGTTGAATATTATATTGTTTACAAGCTTCCAGAAGACTTTGTTTAAGTAATACGCAAAATTTTTATAAAAATTGCTGAGTGGTTATTTATTAAGATATGAATGATAATCCTTTTCGAAATTTTATCATACTTTTTTTTATAAAGATAGAAACATTATTTTTTCATACTTTTTTTTTTTATAAAGATAGAGATATTATTTCTCATTATTGTACGAAGAAGCTTTTTTGACAAATATTTTAAAGCAAACTATTCAAGAACAAATATTAATTAAATAATTTAAAAAAAATTAATTATTTACTTTTTTTTCAAATGTTAATTTAATTTTTTTAAATTATGATATTGTGTGTGAATTATATTTAAAATATAATAAATTAATATCATAAAACTATTAAATAAACTGCGCTAACAGATGTCATATTTTATTTTGAATATGTTTTTCAAGTTCAATTCAATGTTATTAATGCAAACAATAATAATAATTATATTTAAATTGTATTTGTGATATATAAGCAAAGAAAAGCAAAAACATCATAGCAATTTAAAAGCTTTCAGTTATTTCAAATGCTTAATATTTTTATTCATAATTATAAATATTTAGCAATTGAATAATGAATCAAATCTGAAATTTCTCTTGTTTTAACTGAAATGTGCACGAAGAGAAATATTTTCCTCGTGTCTATTTAAATGATTATTTAAAAATAACTTAAGTTTTATTCAATTAAGCACACTTAATTGAATAAAACTTAAGTTATTGTTATTAAGCTTGTGATATAAACTATTTAAAAGAGCTTTTAGTGATTTACTAAAAATTTATCAGCATTATAACGAACATGGCATAAGTGTTCATTTCTGCTCCCACTGACGGCAAAGAGGAGCTAGATTTTGTTGTGAGCGGACGTGTTTCCCGAAAATATTTGCTTTGTATAATTTTAAAATAATTTCAATGTTTTAGATTTTTCTGTGTGTCTTTTTATAGCTAATAAGATATTAAATTTTAATGTAAATTTAATAGTGAGATTTGTGCATGTATTGTTATGCCAGTTGCAAATAGTGACTCCCTTCGGTCTTACTATCAAATTCTGAGGTGAAAACTTCTAACCCTAATTCCACTTTTTTATTCTTTAACATGTAAACTTTTAAATTATGCTTCATAGATTATTTCAATATCTTATTGATTTAAATAGACAATCCTGCGTTCAGTGTAAATTCATAATGTAGAATTAGCTCTGGAAAAATTTTACTAGATAAGATGGATATATACAATGGATATATACAAGAATCATCACTCTTGAATATAACACATTAGATTTAATCAGTTTTTACATATATATGCATGTTACATATATGAATAATTTCTAAAAATATTGCTGCATCAGAAATAGAAAAAAAAATCTTAGTTACTAAATAAATCTAAAGAAAGGTCTAGCATCAATTCAATATCTTAATGTCAGCAGTCTGCAAAAGGAATGGATCGTCAGAAAATGCTTTTATTATTAAATTAAGTATTCTGAGTCCCTATTTAATGTTCGAGAAAATTCTAAAAAGGTGTTTTGTCTTTCGTTTATATTATATCTTTATAGTTCTGAATATATTTTAGAATTATTTATTTTCTTTTAAATTGCATAAAGTCAGTCTTGCACACTTAAATATTGTTTCTGGTGAAAAAAGTTATAAATCATTCTTCATGAATATTATTTTTTCTTTTATTCTTATATTTTTATATTTAATCCTTTAAGCGCAAATTGAATTTAATGCATTTAAAAATAAAATGCATGCTATTAAATATATTTTAACTGAATCAAAACAAATTTTGAATGATAAATTACCGCTTCATATTGGAAAATACTTTTTGGAAATTAAAATTCATTTCAAATATAACCCTAAAACTATTGTTCTGTTTTTTAGTCAGTTATAACATATTTCATAGATTTTGAATAAAATAATAAACCAAAATTTTTTAAGACTTTAAAATATCTAGAAAACAAGTTTATTTGGCTCATAACAGCAAGTTAAATATCTTTCAAAATTTTACATATTTGATCAATAATGAAGTTTTCATTATCTTATATTCCTTCATAGAAAATTGCGTTACCCACTTACCTTTGTAATAAATCAGAAAATTATTAATCGCATATTTAAAATGTTACTAAATTTCAATCAATTTAGTTAAATATTTTAATCTCAAAAGTCCAAATTTTAATCAAAATTAATTTTAAACTATACTTTTGTATCTTTTAAATTTTCTAAACAACATTTTTATATCAATGTTTGAATTGTAGAGAAAGCAATTTCCATATTATTGATTAAAAGTATTATAAACATTTTAAAAATGGTTACGGATTTAAATTAAAAGGAAATACTTTAAACATTAAAATAAGTACTTCTCTATTTAGCGATGTTAAATTAATTTTAATCCATTTTTCTTAAATTCCAGACTATATTTACTTTAATGCAGAAATTTTTCTTTAATAATTCTTTTTAGATTTTAGAAGGAATTAAAATTTAGTTTTTTTTCATTAAATTAAAGCTATTGTACATTTAAATATGAAAAATGTCAGAAAGTATGATAGAGAAAATTCGTTTAGGATCTGTTTCATATCATAGTTTTATCTTCAGTTAACTATTTATTATTAATGAAAATCAGACAAAAATTTGAAAATTTTTTTAACTATTTTTTAATAATCATACACTTTACTATGTCTCATTGTAAAAAAAAAAGGAAATTCTCAAGTTAAGTGCATGATAATCAACGAAAACCCCAGGCAAAGTCGAACACCTTGATTTTTTTATTGATTATACTAACTTAATTATGGAACAACTAGATGACAATGTCTTTGTGAACCTTCTTTATTTAAAACTATTCTTTCATGTTAGACCACAGAAAAAAGTTGAATTTACAAATTTAAAGGTGTCGTGAAGAAAATGGAAAAAGAAACTGAGAGTGTAAGTTATTTAGTTACACAAGAAATAGGGAGAGCATTATTTTAAGAATATTTTTTATGAACTCATCTCTTAAGTTATAGTTTAATGAAAATTTCAGATTAAAAATGAAGAAAGAACTTTTACATGTATAGTCCTTTTTGAACCAGAGTTTATATTTAAATAATTCCGGAATTAGATTAAATGCAAATGAGGAATCTCACAAATTTATTAATTTACATTGTATTTTAAATTATTAATTTGGCACATGAAAAATAAATTATTAACATAATTTATTTCAAATTTGATTCACAAACTTTATTGATATCTGAAGCCAACATTGTAAAAAAGACTTAAAAGATGAGATTAACAATAGAAAAGTCATCTTGACATTTTTACTAATAAAAAAGAGAAATCAAAATTAAAATTTTAGATAAATTATTATGCAAATTTAAGGAATTTAATTATAATTATATAAAATATAAAACACTTTGTAATTAACTAGTAGCATTTCCTACATTTATGTTTACGCATTGGTAGTTTAAAGAGCATTTGTGAAAAAAATTTAAAAAATAGAACATTAAACAAATGATATACAAATAGAATTTAATTTAGCTTAAAACGACTAAAATAAGCTAGAGCTTGTTTTGTTTGTGATTTGCATCTGGCTCACAAATGAAGCCTATTTCCACTTGAATGGTACTGTAAATAAACAAAACTGGATATTTTGAGGTTCCAAAAATCCTCATTTTTCTGAAAAGAAACCACTGCATTCATCAAAAGTTACTGCATCGGTTGCTGTATGCGCCAGAGTCATTATCGGCCCCTTCTTCGTGCGAGAAACGATTACTAATAGACGTTATAAATAAACAATTTTGGAACAATTTGTCAGCACACAATTAGCTTTGAAGGATCGACCAGGTATGGACTGGTTCAAGCAAGATGGAGTTCGACCACATCGAACAGATAAAGATTTTCGCTTTGTTCAAGAATACTTCGGGAATAGAATAATTGCGTTAGATTATCTGAAATTCACTGAAACAAGAATTCCTCCATATTCGCCTGATCTAACACCTTGTGACTTTTTCTGTGGAGCAGAAGACGCTGTCTACCGAAACAATCCCACTTCTCTGGATGAGCTTGAATCCGTAATTGGTGTTGGATGTGATTCCATATCCGTTGAGATATTGCAAGACTTAATGTCAAATTTCATTATTCGCTTACGCCACTGCATTGTTTCGAACAGTGAACATTTTGAAAAAATTATGTTCTGACTGCAACGAATGCTTGACTTTACTAATTTTTTTAAGACTTCCTTCAGAGAAAGTTCTCAGTGCAGAGCGCATTCTGTCAACAGTTTTTTTTTAAGTACAATTCCGCAACTTCTGTACAAAATTTTTACAGCTTTGCTAATAAATGTACCGCTAACCTCATAATTCTATTGGCGTTTGTTGTTGAGATATTTAACTGTAAAATCAGAGCTTATTCGCTGATCACCCTGTATATACATATGTGTACACACAAACAAATGTGTATATTATACACTACTGGACATTAAAATTGCTACACCAAGAAGGCGACATGCTACAGACGTGAAAATTATACGAAAGGAAGAAGGTGCTGTGATATGCAAATGATTAGCTTTTCAGCGCATTCAGACAAAGCAGACGCCAGAAGCGACACCTACATTGTGTTCAAATGAGGAAATTGTTCAGCCGGTTCCTCATACACAAATTTCATTTGAACGTTGTTGCCTGGTGAAAAGTTGTTGTGATGCCTCATGTAAGAAGGAGAAATGCATACCAGCACGTTTCTGACTTTGATAAAGGTCGAATTGTAGCGTACCGCAATTGCGGTTTATCTTATCGCAGTATTGCTGCTCGCGTCGGTCGAGATCCAATGACTGTTAGCAGAATATGGGATCGATGGGTTCAGGACGGTAATACGGAACGCCATGCGGGATCTCAACGGCCACCTATCACTAGCAGCCGAGAAGACAGGCATATTATCCGCATGGCCGTAATGGATCGTGCAACCACGTCACGAGCCGTGAGTCAAGAAACGGGGTCGTTTGGAAGACAAGTGTCTGCACCAACAGTTCGACGACGTTTGCAGCAGCGTGGACTCTCAGCTCGGAGACCATGGCTGCGGCTTCCCTTGACGCTGCGTTATAGACAAGAGCACCTTCAATGGTTTGATCAATGACTAACCTGGGCGCACGACAGGCGAGACGTCATCTTTTCAGATGAATCCAGGTTCTGTGTACAGCATCATGATGGTCCCATCCGTGTTTGGCGGCATCGTGATGAACGCAAACTGGCAGCGTGCATTCGTCATTGTCATACTGACCCATCACCTGGCGTGATGGTATGGGGTGCCATTGGATACATGTCTCGGTCACCTCTTGTTCGCATTGATGGTGCTTTGAACATTGCACGTTACATTTCCGGGGTGTTACGACCCGTGGCTCTACCCTTTATTCAATCCCTGCGAAACCCTATGTTTCAGCAGGATAATGCCGCTTGTTGCCGTTATTGTGCGGACCTTCCTTGATACGGAACATATTCATCTGTTGACCTGGCCAGCACGTTCTCCAGATCTTTCACCAATAGAAAACGTCTGGTTAATAATTGCCGAGCGACTGGCTCGTCACCAAACGACAGTCAATACGGTTGATGAACTGCGGCATCGTGTTGAAGCTGCATGGGCATGTGTACCTGTACATGCAACCCAATCTCTGTTTGACTCAATGCCCAGGCGTATAACTGCTATTATTACTGCCAGAGGTTGTTGTTCTGGGAACTGATTTGTTGGCGCCAGTGCTTTGAATGTTGGCGTTTCTTCCTTTCGCCAAGCGCTCCAACAACCCCAAAAGGCTATAAACAAAAACGCTAGTTTAGTAGTCGTCGTATCGTTGTTACTTCGTATAGATTGTATTTTGTTACACTCTTGTTTAATCGAATTTTGATATAACAGCATTTTAATAATCTTTGTTAAATAGTAATAAATACTAGTAATAGTTTTCGACTAGTTATTCTTGACATTTTACACTACATTTTTTGGTCCGTCGAGCCGGAGCAACAACTAGAAATTATGCCATCTATAAAGTTACTAAATCGAAAACGCGGCAGTGTTCAAGCCCAATTAACTAAACTTTCGTCGAAACCACTGGAAGATTTAGAAGAAACTGCACTCCGAGCAGTTCTAGATTTATTGGAAGATATAAAAACGAAATTTGAAGTCGTCAAAAATGAATATTTTGAAATTGAAAAGGAAGATGAGTTTAAAGAATCTGAAAAAATACTGGATAAAATTGATGAAGATATTCAAGAATTTCAGGTCAGTCTAAAACTTTTTCTATACAAATCTATTGAAGTTAAAAACAAAAGTTCTATTGTTGAGAATAGTGTTCGTTTACCTGAAATTCCTTTTCCACAATTTGATGGTCAATATAATAGCTGGAGCTCTTTTAAGCAACAGTTTCAAAATCTAATAGATAATAATCCAACTTTGTCAGACTCCAGAAGTTTTACTATTTAAATGCTTGTCTTAAAGGTGCTGCAAAACAGGTTCAGTCACCAAATGATAATTATGAGTCATTGCTTAAAGCTCTCACCCTTCGTTATGAAAATACCAAACTCATCGTTGAAAGCCATGTGCAAAATATAATTAATTGCAAACCATTAACAAAAGAAAATCCTTTAGAACTTCGCATGCTCATAGATAATTTGCAGAAAAACATTCGATCCTTAAAAGCATTAGAATTTGAACGTAATAAATTTGTTGACATTTTATTGATAAATTTAATTTGTGCGAAATTAGATAAAGAAACTCATAGACAATTTCAATTAACTGTTGATTCTCATGAAGTGCCTACTTGGGATGCTTTCATTAATTTTTTAGAAAAACGATATCAAATATTAGAAAACTTAAAAGCTGCTTGTTTTGATTCCAAACCCAAATTTTCAAACACCATGAATATTAACGGCAAAAACTCATCTCCATCTTACAAACCTAAAACTTTTTTGATTAAATCTGCGTCACAATATTGCATTCTTTGTGATTCAAATCATTCTTTATATAAATGTCAATTATTTTTGAAAATGAAAGTATTTGAAAGGTTTAATTTTTGTAAATCTAAAAATCTGTGTTTGAATTGCTTAAATTCATCGCATAAATTAAACGAATGCTTATCTAAATCTAGATGTATCGAATGCCACCAAAAACATCACTCTCTTTTGCATAGATCGGATATGAAACTTTTCTCCAGACAAATTCCTCAAACTTCGAATGTAAGCAGTTCTGAAAGTTTCCAATCTGCTTCTCCCTTTTTTTCCCCCACCAGGCGCCTCTTGAAAATGAAGACTCTTCAACTGGTGTGGCGAAGAAAGAGGAAACGCGTATTCAGAATTTTATTTCGCAAACCAAAACAACACATGTTCTCCTTAGTACTGCTTTTATTTATGTGAAAGATTCTCTCGGAGAATTTAAGAGGTGTAGAGCGATATTGGATAGTGCGTCCCAAGCTTCGTTCATGACTAATGATTGTGCAACATACTTGGGATTAAATAAAATTAAGATTAATGTTCCAGTTGGAGGATTAAATGGGTCGTTTAGACCCATTTAACTAGTATCAATTAGAAATTTAGTAAACACAGTAATTTCCAGTAAAGATAATGAATTCGTGACAGATATCGAATTCTTAGTAGTTCCTAAAATTACTAATTTGACACCTTCGCGACAATTAGACATTCACAATTTAGAACTGCCTACGGGAATTGAACTTGCAGACTCTCGATTTTTTGAACCATCGAAAGTTGATATTTTACTTGGAGCTAAAACTTTCTTCGAAATTTTGAAACCTAGTCAAATTAGAATAAATAAACATATTTTGCTGCAAAATACATATTTTGGATATTTAATCACTGGTAGTGTGCCAAGTATTTCTGTAAACGAAACCTATTGTCATTTAGTCGTGGAAGAGAGTAATCTAGACAAAACCTTAAGGTCATTTTGGGAAGTTGAAGCTTTAACAGAAAAGTCTCCTATGAGTGATGAATTTAAATATTGCATGGAACATTTTGAGAACACACATTCTACAGATATTGATGGTCGCTATATAGTTGAAATGCCCTTAGTAAACAACAAAGTTGAGCTTGGTCAATCCAAAGATTTGGCAATTAGAAGGCTCAATAGTACTTTAATTCGCCTTGATTGATCCATTGTTAAGGAACTTTATCACGATTTTTTCAAAGAATACGAGAATCTTGGACATATGGAAGAAGTTAATGAAAGTGTTTTGCTAAGTTATATGACCCTTTGGGCCTAGTCGGTCCCCTTACAGTGAAGGCTAAAATTTTAATTCAAAAATTATGGTTGCTAGGCTTACCTTGGGATACAGAAGTTCCTGCAAAAGAAAGATTATAATTTCAAAATTTTATTCGTAGTATACAAGAAATTGACCTGTTGAAGATTCCCCGCTGTGTCATTCCAAAGGAAGCTACACTAGTAGAAATTCATGGATTTTCAGATTCTTCAGAAGAAGCATATGGAGCCTGTATTTATGTTCGCAGCAAAGATTGCTTCAATAATATCAGTGTACATTTGTTATGCAGTAAATCTAGAATAGCACCAGTGAAACGAGTAACACTCCCACGCTTAGAGCTTTTAGGAGCTGTGCTTCTCTCAAAACTTGTAAACAAGACTCTTGAGGCAATGCAACTTGATGTAGACGAAGTGCATCTTTACACAGATTCAACTATTGTTCTTTCATGGATACGAACATCACCTCACCTTTTGAAATGCTTTGTAGCCAACAGAGTTGTCCAAATTACGGATTTAACAAGCAAATTCAAATGGCATCATGTTAAATCAAAGGACAACCCAGCAGATCCCTTGTCTAGAGGACTTTCCGTGGACGAACTTATCGAGAATAAACTTTGGATGCTAGGTCCTGAGTTTTTACATTGTGACACAAACTTGACCACTAACTATGACTGTGCGTTTACTGACCCTGCATATGTTACAGAACTTAAACCAGTTGTGAAAAGCTATGTTCAATCAATTGACCCTAATGACTTTTTTGCCAATTTCTATAAATTTTCAAATGGTTATATGAAACTTATCCGAATTTTAAGTTTTATTTTCAGGTTTATTCGCAAGTTGTAGATAAAGATAAAATTTGGTCAATTTATTAGCTGTGCTGAACTTAATCATGCACGTGATGTTTTAGTTAGGGATGCTCAAGCTCAAGAGTTTGGAGCAGAGATAACAGCTTTGAAACAGGGTAAAAACATATCGAATCAAAGTAAGTTAAAATTCCTCAACCCTTTTTTGGATGAAAATCAAATTTTACGTGTCGGAGGTAGACTGGTTAATTCTAAGCTAAGTGAAAATGCTAAACATCCTATAATTTTACCTAAAGGTCATAGGCTTACTACCTTAATATTGGAATATTTTCATAAAAAATTTTTGCATGCTGGACCTAATTCTTTACTCTATCTTGTAAGGCAGCAATTTTGGCCAATTAGGGGTAGAAATCAATGCAGACAAATAGTACACAAATGTATTACTTGTTTCAGGAATAAGCCAAATTTATCTAATCAAATTATGGGCAACTTGCCCAAGGAACGAGTAGTAGAAACATTTCCATTTTACCACTCAGGAGTGGATTATTGTGGCCCCTTTTTGATTAAATTTAAAAATCAGCGTAAAGGTATCCTAAACAAAATTTATGTTGCTCTTTTTGTGTGTCTCGCTACTAAAGCGATACACTTAGAGTTCGTAACAGATTTATCGTCAGATGCTTTCATTGCTACTTTAAAGCGTTTTTTCACGCGTCGAGGTAAATGTGCTATAATCTTTTCTGATAATGCTTCAAATTTTGTAAAGGCATCAAAAGTATTGAAAAAATTGCACAATTTTCTAATACAACCAAGTGAGGAAGTAGCTAATTTTCTCTCCACTGAAGGAGTCGAATGGAAATTCATTCCTCCCAAATCTCCGAATTTTGGTGGAATTTGGGAGGCAGGTGTTAAATCATTCAAATTTCATTTGAAACGTATCACTGGTAATTTAGCTTTGACTTTAGAAGAATTCCTCACAATAACTGTTCAAATAGAAGGAATGCTAAATTCCAGACCTCTCGTTCCCCTTTCATCAGAAGTTGATAATTTTGATGTTCTTACACCTGGACATTTTTTAATTGGACGAGCTATATGTGGCATCGTCGAACCCGATTTGTGTTCCATGGAAAATAATAGACTTGATAAATACAAGAGAATCACTAAAATTGTCCAAGGTGTATGGAAATCCTGGAAACGAGATTATTTGAACAATTTGCAAGCGCGCACCAAATGGCAATTTGATAAATTAAATGTTGAACCAAACACAATTGTATTAGTAAAGGAAGATAGTCTTCCAATTGCACATTGGATAATTGCAAAAATAGTACAAACTTATCCAGGTGCCGATAGTAAAATTCGTGTTGTAAAGTTGAAATTACCAAATGGAAATTTTGTTAAAAGACCTGTGTCTAAAATTGCTATTTTACCTATTGTTTAAATATTTAAAAATAATGTTATTGTTTTAATATATTGCTTATGTATCTATTGTGTTATTAATCTATTGCGTTATTATTGTGTGAATAATTCAAATTTTTTTTATTGTGAACACTGTTTTTGAAATAATATTTCAAGGCCCGGCGGGATGTTGGCGCCAGTGCTTTGAATGTTGGCGTTTCTTCCTTTCGCCAAGCGCTCCAACAACCCCAAAAGGCTATAAACAAAAACGCTAGTTTAGTAGTCGTCGTATCGTTGTTACTTCGTATAGATTGCATTTTGTTACACTCTTGTTTAATCGAATTTTGATATAACAGCATTTTAATAATCTTTGTTAAATAGTAATAAATACTAGTAATAGTTTTTGACTAGTTATTCTTGACATTTTACACTACATGATTTCTCATTATCTATCCAGCCAAATTTTTTGAAAATTTAATAACTTGTTATTTCTAGTATAATATATTTGTCTAATAAATATCATTTTGTTATCTGCATTCCTTCCTGGTGTAGCAATTTTAATGGCCAGTAGTGTATATCAGGGGTGGCCAAACTTATGGGATCAGGGGTCTACTCCACATTTAAAAAATCGAAGGCGGTCTACCAAGTACCTACCAATTGTATATTAACGTACATATTTATTTTCGGTAACAAGAAAAAATGGTAAATTATGTAATTTTTCTAAAAAGAACTTAATATTTACAAAATAAAAAAATTACTGACGAAAATAACCAAAGTATTCATATATCAAAAACTGACCATCCTATTCACTTCGTTTAGTTGAAATTTGGCAATGTATATCTGCGACAAGTTTATCATATTGTGGCTGGTACGCACTTATTGTAATGCATAAACACGAAATTAACTATTCATCTGTTAAATGCGACCAATGTTTGTTTTTTGTTCATGATTGAAAAAGCAGATTCACAAAGATACCACAATCCAAAGTATGACTTCAAATACAAAATCAATTTGTAAATATTTGGAAACATTTTCTCAGAAATTTAACTCCAAAAATCAGTATCGCTAAATATGCTCTGGATTTAAGAAATATATCGCATCTTAATTTAATAATTTTTCCTCGACCGTGATTGATGTGATATCTATCAAATGTCCTACTTTTTCAAACACTCCATCAATATTGACATTTTCATTAAATGGAAATATCATAAAATTGAGTATTTCTTTCAACCCTAATTTAGTCAGAGAATCTTCTTTTAAATTCTTCAAAAAAAAACAAGTAAGTATTAAGCGAAATCTTCGAAGTCTCGGTTTGGATTATGGATGTACTCTTCCTCCGTGTTTTTGAAGTTTCTCAATTCATGTTTTCTTAATTGAGATGCATACCTTTCTATATTTTTTTTGAAACTTTTAACTACGCTCATCATGTCCGTTTTAGGGTTTTAAATCGCAAACCTTTAATCATAAATCTTTAAATCGTAAATCTTTGCACAGTTTGTTTTGGGTTTTAAAGCGTAGACTGTAGTAAATTTTTATTTTAAATAATTCATTGATTCTTTGTCATAAGTCATAAATTAAATTGTTAATATTCGAGATCATTATCGGGATGGTCGCATGGACTAACTAAAATGTTTTTTTGGTCAACCAGTCGACCGCGGTCGACGTCTTGGCCACCCCAGATATATATATATATATATATATATGTGTGTGTGTGTGTGTGTGTGTGTGTGTATAGTTTTTGAGTTGTTTGCCAGTTGATGCAATACTTCAATTCATGTATAAAACAGTCAGAGTGTAGTTGCAACTTGAACTAAGGAACTCCAGTATTTCATCTGAAAAAAAGCTTAAATATTTATTATTATAACAAACTTCCTTAATCTTTATGTCTTCTTGTACTTGTGAGATTAATCAAACATTATAGACTTAGATGGCATAAGGTTTTTTTACTTAAAATTCCCTACAATTGATAGGTTTTAAGTATTATGTATCTTAATTTGTTATTTATGCACTGATTTTGTTCCTTGACTCATATTGTAATCAAAAATAAGTTTGTCGAATAATAAATGCTTAGAAGTAGAGAGAAAGGATAGGGTTTCTTTTATATTTAGAAAATTAATTTTTATAATTACCCCGTTTATAATAATTTTAATTTACTACGTGAGAACTTTTAAGTTACATATTTTTAATTCCTTTGTTATAACCTAATTGTAAATTATATTGAGTTTATTATTTCAAGTTCACTAAAATACTCTGACTGCATAAATTATCAACAAAAAGAATATGATTTCTTAAATCTTAAGAAAATCATATATGCTAACATTAAATAAAAAAAATTATATTTAGAGAAAAATCGAAGATTATATTTCTATATAGGTTTGCAATAAGAACTTGAATTACTTACTTATATATAAGACCGTTCTCATAGCATGTTTTATTAATGGAAGTAAAAATTATTCTATATTATTTAATGTCTTATATGATAAAAAAAAACAGCTAACATTAATTGGTGAGTAGACGGAATCAAACCGTAGTTAATAGATTAATGTATTTAGCAAAAAGACTTGCAGTAATTATTATCAATGTATATCCAATTATTTTTGCATCAATGAATCATATTTATTGAAATACTTTTTTTAGGCACCATAAGAAAATGTTTTTAAAGATTAATTATAAACCGGGAGGAAATATCAAACAATGTGTAATTATTAAGAGCTATAGGATTCTCACAAGTTTGGAATAAATGTATGAACATTTAACTTGTTGTTGTGACAGATTAAATTTTTTTTTGTTTTATTAAAACACTATTAAAAATATTTTTAATATTCTTTAGTACTTTTATTATTATCGAAAGTATACAGTTTAATCTAAAAATGTAAATAACATTTTTAAATAATTATCTTCTTAAAAAATTTGCAAAAAAATAATAATTATCAGTATTAACAATTTCATAAACAATAACAACAATGTTACTTTAGTTATACAATGATTTTTGAAATTTTTGATTTAGGATATATTTTTTAATTTACTTACTTGTTCAGATACAAACATTAAAGTTATATTAAATTGTTACTTTTAATTTAAATCATGTATACCATATTCTCATATATCTGCCAATTACTTAAATCATAATTAAAATTTATGCTTTTTAAAGAAGCCGTAAATTTTAAAAATTTGATATGATTACTATTAATAGTTGAATCTTTAAAGTGCACTTAAGTTTATATATAATATCATTAATTATTAATTTCATAAACTAATTCATGTTAAGTCTTTTTTATTTTTTAAATTTTTTTACTTCAATTTCATACCAAATTCTTAATAAAAATTCATAAAAATTATCTTCATAAAAATTCTTTATAAAATTAATTTAGGTCTTAAAATTTTATGCCACAATTTTAGTAAAATAATGCAATTATATTTTCTAGTAACGTTTCCTAATTACAAAGGAAATTCTTTAAAATTACATGTGAACTCATTTTATTTAAAAAGAAAAACTTAAAGATTGGAATATACTGGAGCATTTTATTTCATTTTTTTCATTTTATTTTTTGCAAAGATGATAGAAATTTTAACAGAAGCCTGATTCATGTTTCATAGATTTGAAATCTTTGCATTCAGCTTACTCTTTTGAAGAAAGTAAAAATATTTATCCCGTTCATTAAAAAAAAATTAAGTATGATAAAAGTATAAACATTTATGATGGATAATTTAAAATTAGAAATCCATGAAGAACAAAAATTTCTGATAAACAGGAATTTTTGTAGGAATCTGTGTAAATAATGCATGTGTGAGATAACCCGAATACCTGTTATTTCTTGTACTCTTATATGTCATGAAATTACCAGTGGATCATAATTTGTGCATTACTTGGTCTGAATTCATTCATTTAAATTATTTGAAACTGCTATGGTTAAACAAATGGCATTTCAGATTTCAAAATATGTAGTAAAAAGTATTCCTAAGAAAAGTGTTTGGAATTAATGTTTTTAATGGAAAGTCAATCCTTAACAACTTTTATATTGTTTTAATGTATCCGAAAAATAAAGATTATACAGTACCTTTAATTGATACAAATAGTTCATATTGAAAAATTTACAAGCAATCCGTCCATGGCATGCTAAAGAGCATTTTGTCTGTAAACAAACATTTAAATAACAATTCAAAAATTAAATTCAAATGCTATTTTCTAAAAAGTTAATAAATAATTTTTTTCATTTCAGCAAAATACAAACATGTGAAAATATAAGACTTTAGAATTGGAAATTAAGTATCTTCATATACTTAGATCATTATTCCTTTTTTTTTATCATTAGTGTCTTTATATATTTATTTTGACGTAGAAATATTTCTTTATCTTCGAGGAGGCAAAATATATTGTTGTTGATTTTTCGCTTAACTGTTCTAGAAAAAATGCTGATGTTTTATCATGGAAAAAAATTACCTTTAGGTTAATATAGTTATCATTAAATTTAGTCTTTAAATTTTTGGTTAATAATTTATTAGCTGTAGCAATATTGACAAAATTGTAAACTCTTAGTAAATTGAAATTAGTCGGCTATTTTTTTTTTCTAATTCTCCATTACATACAAACTTTGTTAGAAGTTACTGCTTATTTTTATTTTTAATATTCATTTGTTACAATTGTTACGTATCTAGTATTAGCACCTTTCTTAAAAATACTTTAAATATAGTTCTATGTGATGTTCAAATAAATAATAAAAATGCATTAATCCTTCAAAAAATACTGCATGTTTCAATTGGAAGTTTAATAATGTTATATCTTTATTAGAATGTCTGTCAAATTGTAATTGATTCAACCGTAAACGCACACTTGAAGTATGAAAATTTCCAGCGGTGAAAATTTTAATTCTCCTTAACTTTTCGAGAAATTTAATTTATAACAATTTTAACTCAAGTTTCTAATGATGCATTATATTATTATAATTTTTAATTAAATCCTTGTATATTTTATAACTTTTTTATATTTATCAATTTAGGGAAATTTTAGAACTCATTAATTCAGAAATTATTGAAAATACAGTGCATTATATATACTTTTTTTACGCTAAATTAAAATAAAAGCACATACATTTCTCAAAATTTAGGGAAATATATATGAAAGCTTTTGATGTCCAGAAATAAAAACAGAACAATTCTGAGTAAAATTTAAATCAACGAATTGTTATAAATAGAAAGTAAGAAATCCAAATTATAAATTTGTGTATAAAGTGAGAAAAATATTTTTATATTAAATTTATCACGTCAAATGTGTGAATATAACCGTAAAATAAATATTAAAAACAAGAAATTACGTTTTTCTTAAATCACATTGTTGAATGAACAACAGATATTAAAATTACACTCTTTTTTGGTTATGTATTTCCTCGTTTTCGATTTCTTAATGTTAACATTTATATATTTTACATTTATTAACTTGATTGATTTAAGACTCAAAAATAAAACAATTATGATAAATAGGGCAAATTTGATTAGAAACGTAGAATAAAAACTATTTTATAATCTATTAATAATATTTGAGACATCTTGCACGCATAAAACGTAAATTAATATATCATTTTTAGACAATCTATAAATACAATATACTTACTTAACTAAAGAAACAATTTTCTTTAAACATGTGAGGAAGAAATATGCTGTTGTTAGATATATAATAAAAATATTTACACTTAAAAGAAGGTAATATTAACTTCTGAGAGCTAAAATTCAAGATCTTGATTTTATAGAATTTTCTCTTTTTTAAACTAACTATATTTATTTTCCAGAAGAGTTGCCATAGAAAAGGGTTTCTTTCCTTATAAATTTATGCATTTATCTGAAAAACAACT
>JAPDSC010111004.1:0-10497 GCA_026290005.1 Latrodectus geometricus | reverse complement strand
CGTGTCACTTTCTCTTAACACATAAATATATGTGAAATACATCTATAAAAACTTTACCTCAAAATAAATGAGAGGTACATTTTTTGCTGAATCCTTTAGTAATATTTTGAGTGTTATATAATCCATAAAAGTTGTTTCAAAAAGTAATTTAGTTACCAGCAGAATCGCTGAATAAAAGTCTGAAAACCTTTTCATTTATCAGTTCTTTTCTAGACATACAATGCCAACCTAAGATATTAAATATGTTATTGTGTTAAAAAATGTTAATATATTATTTTAAAGTGATAACGCAAGCATTTTTAAGAAAGAAAGGTGATAAGAGCAATTCAGAGAAAAGATAATGTTAAAAGAATTTTCCACTTGTATGATATTGTTATTTATGGATTTAATTATCATATATGAAATAAGTTAAAACTAATTGTTCAGAAAACATTTTATGGTAACATCAGGTGTTAAAAGGATATTTAAAAAGTAAGTTCAAGATAGTAGAAAGTTGACACACGATTTTGTGTTTTTATTTATTTATTGTGTTTACTGTATATCTCAAGTACGAAAAATGTTGGTCTTTCGAATAATTATGAATAAGTAAATATAGAATTGGTTTTTTATTTCCTCTTTCTGGTGTACACCATGATATTAACATGATTTTTCAACTTCAAAAATATTGCTTGGAATTACAATTATTTTGCAAAGAATATTAACAGAAAGCGTGCAAATCAAATAAAACTAGGCTATCAACATTTTAATATCAATTGTAATATTAACAGTAGAGCCCGATATTATTGAATGTAACTCGTTGGTAATGATATTAATTTGCTAGGTGATAGAAGTTATAGAAGACAGGAGAATGGAAAGATAAGAAGTTAAGAAAGTTTACATTTGCTTTGGTGTTTGTTTTGCAGTAAATATTACACATTTTCAAACTCGTAGCAGGAAAAAGATATCAAGAAGCTTGCTTTTATGTTAAAATATTTGTGATGCAAACAATGGAAATGAAATGGAATTTTTATAACAGCACTATCGGTAACATCAATTCTAAAGAATTTTTTTTATTTTATGTTTGTTTGCTTGTGAATACCAGTTCAAATAGTAAAAAAGATGCTTCCGATATCCGACAACAGTAAGATGGATTTGATTGAAATATCCGTCAAATAATAGATTTCTATTGTTCTTTCGATAAGGTGTCATAGAATTTTGAAAATGTAATCACAGGTCTTTTCCACCCTATTTCTGAATTAGAAAGAATTTCAGTTGTGTCTTCGAATGCATTAAATACTTTTGGTGATCATTTTTGATGGTAAGACGAAATGCAAAATGCAAAGGAGAAAGGGATGAAAATGAAATGCATTTTTTCCATAACAAGCGCGCCACGATGAAGAAAAAGTTATCCATCAATCATGATAAGCCGGCAGTTATTAGATTAACTGAGATGAAGAAGGCGAGCTTATAAAAGTTTGAGAAGCATTGTCTTGGCGCTTTATCAAAACATTCCTGCATTATTTGTTAACTCACCTAAACCAAATTTTAGATTGCCCGTTATTTCGTAAAATAATTGTAGTAAAATAAAGTATTTTTTTTAAATATGTTTAAGGTTCCCTTGAAAATTTTTAAATTGTATTCAGTTTTATAACTAACAGCCTATGTGTATTGTTCTAGTATCATATAAACACCATCAAGGAAACTAAGATAAAAAATTATGCATGAAAGAAAATATGGAAAACCACCGTGCATCAATGTTGTCGTTGTTTCTAATGACAGTTGGAAACGCCAAGCACGTCTTCCGTCAGAAACTAGGCGAATGGAATCAGAGAAAGAGAGCGTCTTCTGTTTTTGAATAGAGCACCCTCATACGAAGGTGGAAGTACGACTTTTGGATCATAGATGGCAGCACTACCTGAGTCTTCCAATTTACAGATTGAAACCAGTGAAGACCCAAAGCCTGGCTCCAACCACCCCCAGAGGTATTAATTTGGAATGGAAACATGGAGGACATTGCGACCCGATATATACTACGTGCCTCAGTCGCCATTAGTGAACACGACGGATCTTCGGCTATGCCGGGATTCGAACTTATCACCTTATAGTAACAAAATGACGCTCTAACCAACCAGACCACCGCGGCCATCTATTCCGAAATTTATAGGTAAAACAGAAATGTTACACAATGATTGAGATGGAATCCAAATATATCCAATCACAAGAGCACGTTTCTGTCATTAGAATATTAAAAAAATTAAAATAAATAATAATATTATTTTTCTTAAAGGGGGAATAATTAGATAAAACACGATAAATTCACAGAAATTATATAACTACGATTAAGCTCCAACACACACACCAATTACGTAACTGAAATGAATTAAATACTCTCTCTCTCTCTCTCTCTGTGAGTATACTGTAATACTTTCAAAACGAATTAAATATTGTGAGCTAAGATCTTAGTTTGGGGAAAAAGAAATCCATTATTTTTACGTGAACTTTATGTAACTTCTTTCGGATTCACTTTGTAAAAAAGTTTAAAACAGTTTTCATGTACAATTTTAGGTCTTGCGTGAAGCTAAGATTGCTGACATGCGATAAATTTTGATAATTTTTAAAATTTTACAGACATTTTCGACGATGTTGTATCCATGCGAAGTGCATCTTTAACAACAAAAATACCAGAACGATATCGACGTAACCAAAAGTGTAACTGGTTGTTACAGTTTTATAGAGGGCAATAAACACTTTTCACAGTTTTAGCCATCATAGCCTTTTCGCTATTATAAAAGAAAATGTATCGAATTTTCTGTTTGTTGTCTTCCATTTTTAAAACCTTGTGCTTATAACTGAATTAATCAAACAACAACAAGAGAATATTTTAGTATCTAATGTCACCTTTCCAACGAGCATAAATCTGAAATTGTTTGATAGATACCTCACGAGATATCGATCACTACAGACGTCTACCACAAAAATAATGGATTACTTTTCCTCAAACTAATATATATGCATTCATATATAAAATTGTAAATATTTTAAGACGGTGAATTTGCATAATTGCAGTCGTAAATATTTTTTAAAGTGGGCTAAATGATGAGAAGAAATGATCGAATGCACCGTGAAAGTTCAACCATTGAAGCGAAAAAAAAAATTTTTACACACCTCGGATAATTTTTTTATCTTTTTCTCACCATTTCTTTATTTTGACACCCATTAGAACGAATTGATGATCACAAAACAGTTCAAACTGTATATTAAAAAATGCAAACATGCTTTAACTTTGGTAGAATAGCTTACAATTCTCATATTTCGCTCGAAATTATTGTGAGGCTGTAATTAAGTCTCACAACAGTGTTAAACTCCTTCAATGATTCAGACAGTCACACGTGTAGTTCAGCTACTTTTTTTTATCCCTGTTTTTTCTATCAATCCGATTCTGTGAAGGGGAAAAAAATAAAATTCTCGGATTATCCCCGTTAGTCTCTTGCGTAAAAATTCCCGTAATACGTATGAGAATCTGATGAAGCTTATCTTCTCTGAGAGATATGAGGATTACGAGATACTAATGACGTCACGATGACGTTTGTATATGGTTGGGTGAAAGGAATTATGTGTGAAGTTTCCTATTTTGGATGAAAACATTCTCTCATATCTGCATCCCCTATAATAAAAAAATTTCAAACAGATGGCAATGTCATTCTTCTCTAGTTCAAGGGTCATGGCCATTAATAAAGTTTTTTAACCCTTTCTTTTCCTCTAAGAATCCCCATAAATGCAGTGAAGAACATAAAAACTTCTAAATACAAATTCAATATAGGAATTGAATTTATAATATATATATATATATATATATATTATTTATTTACTTTTATGTATATTAAATACACAAAAATATATGATACATTTCTCTTTAGCTCTTTCAAAATAATAAACTTTTAGTGTTAAAGACATCAAAAAAAAAAAAAAAAATCTCCTCTCTCGAAAAGAATTACTTTTCTATAACTAGAAACTTTTGAAAGCAAGCATAAGGCATTTCTGTATAGGGATATATTAAATTTATATAAGCTAATTATATATATATATATATTATTTTCGTGTATTTAACACTAAAAGCTCATTATTTTCAAAGAGCTAAAGAGAAATGTATCATACATTTTTGTGTGTATTTAATTTGTATAAAAGAAATGAAAAAATTGTCACAAGATTACCTTAATTTTTATTTAAACTTGTAATGATAAAACGTTTAATATTATTAGATTGAGTTATTCCTCTATTATTGTTTTATTTATTGCTCACAAACAGTGTATACGAAATAATAAAAAACTAATTAATTGTTTTGATATAAACTTAATATATGCTTTCGTTCATAATTAGTGATAAATAATTATTCCTTATTATAAGCTAATGTACATTTCATTTAAACTTTTAATGACTCAATATTTATCAATTTGATAAATATTAAGCTATAAAACTAATGCATAATTTATATAAATGTTCTAAAAATTTTAAGATATTTAGAGTGTTTTATGTTGTAATAAATTACTAGTTAATCAATAAATACTTATGCTCCTAAAAATTATTGTTCAAAGTATATTTAAAATGTTTTTAAAACATAATTTTGTATGGATTTGTGATAGTTTTATAAGAAAAAAAATGTTTATTGTTTTACACTGAAATTTGTTTTATTCATACAAGTAATTTAATTTATTTGAATAATATTCTTTTGAAGTTCTGTAGCACAAAGAGAAAAAGAAATTCAGTTGCTGCACATTTTACTTAATAGGAATATTTTAGATTTTTATCAATTTTCATAGAGATGCTATCTTTTAAAGACTTGGATTTTAAATAAATCGGAATTTTAAAAATATTTTTAACATAATATTTTAAAAGAAGTAATTAAATTTTAAAAGTTTTGTTAAAGAACTAGCATAATATTCGTTAAAGAAAGTTTTCTGAAATTATATCAACATTAAATGTGTTAGCAAATTTCTTTTCTTTTTCTTCTTTTTTTTTTTTTTTTACTTTTACGAGCTTTATACCGATATTTAATTAAAATAAACTATCCAAAATACTTATATAAAAATTATTTAAAGAAAATAAAAAATCAGTATCTATTAACTGATTGTTTTATTAAATAGTATTATAAAACAAAAAATTAAATTATCAATTTAATGTTTAATTTAATCTAAGGATTAATTTTTTGATTTAATTATATTGATGTCTTATTTCTGTCATAAATCAAATGTATCTTTGTTTCTATGTATTTACTTTTATAATAACGCTATTACAGTTAAATATAATTGCACAATTTAAATATAGTAAATTTACTGAACAAATGTTTGATATTTACATTTCCAATAAAATAAAGAATAAGAAAAAATAATATGGCATAGTAAGAAGAATTTAGGTATTTAAAATAAATTATTTTTTCTTTAAAGTGAACCATCAAAAATAGATCCTTATTTGCCATGTTTGATAATAAAGCTGAAAGCGGTTATGTGTGTTCTTTTTCACCCAAAACCGGAAGCGAAGTGAAGCCAAAAATACATTTTGTTTCAGAGAACAATCGATAAAAATAGGATATCAATAATATTTTTTAGAGTCCATCTTACATTTTTACAGCACCGCGGGAACTTGTTGCTATGCTAAAGAACGTTAAAAGAATTAGATGCTAAAAAAAAAGAAAAAAAAACTATCAGCGGCGGAAGACTATAGAAGATGTAGAACGATGGCGACCGTTACTATCGATACAGGAAGCTTAACGAAAAATATTTATCGATAAAAAAATAATCCTCACGTGATTCAAATTGTATCCATACTTAGAAAAGCAGAGAGTGAAGAGTCCATGTGTAAAAAATTAACCGAAGTTTATTAAATTTTTATTTTATTTATTACGGTTTTTCACTGAATTAAGAAATATTTAAAAAAAAAAAAAAAAAAAAAAAAAAAACAGTTACTCCTATATTATTTAATCTAGTTTAACAAAAGCATTTGAAAATTATCAGGTTCACTAAAACTTTATATCCCTTATTATATTCTTCAAAATATATATAAATGTAAATATCTTGGAAATTGCAGACTTACACAAAACATGAATTCTTATTATTTATTAAAATAGAAATAAATATATGTAGATAAATATTTGAGAAAACCTGTGATTTTACAAAAACGTTATGTTTTTTCTATCTTTTAAAATATACATCACAAAATTTATATGTTGTTGTTGTTTTCGTGTGCCAACTAGGCTGGCAATGGTTGCGCTGCTCTACTTTACCAACTGAACCGTAATTTGGTGTGGAGAGTCTTACTTCTTCAGAACATACATGCCATATCATACCACCATAAACCATATCACAAGAAGAAAGGACAAAGAAACACAGAGAAAGAAGGAAAGAAAACGTCCATGTCCCAACCGAGATTCGAACCTAGAACCAATAGTCCAGGAGTCAGGAACGCTAATCACTCAGGCATCGCCCGCAAAAATAAGCTTCGCCCAACGTGGGGCTCGAACCCACAACCCCGAGATTAAGAGTCTCGTGCTCTACAGACTGAGCTAGCCGGGCTTTGAAAACTTAAATGATTCACTAAAGTGTGTAATTTTTAATATCCGTCTGTAAATATAAATATTGAAAAATTATTGGATTCGTTCGAATGTATAATATTTTTTATTAGTTTAAATATAGACAAATATAAATATTTATCTATTTTAACTTTATTATTTTCACAGAAAATTAAATTTTACGGAATTTTAAAAAGTAAGGAATTTACGGGGAATTTGGGAAATTTATGAACTACGAAAAAAAACGGAAAATTCAAAACACTTATTATCCTTCAAAATACAATTAATTATAAATGCTTATAATGAATAACAAAATTGACCAAATTTGCGCATTACCTGTCAAAATATGGATAAATATAAATACATGAGAATTTCTAGGGTTCATTAAAATGTGAAATTATTTTTTTAAGCCCAAATAGAAATAAAAATGAATATTTGAAAAATAATAAAAATTTAACCAAAACATGTAATGCTTATTACTATTTAAAATGATAATAAATGTTGTTTTTTGTTTTTTTAAAATAAATTTATAATAATAATAGAAAGCTTGTATATATACTACTAAATAATAAATAAAAGTTTTATGCTTTATAAATTAATTTTAGAAAAAATTGACTCATAATGAGCATTTTTGTCAACAAAATTCAATGTGGTTCATTATTTAATAATATTTTTATTTGCTTTTCAGTGTGTTCACATAAAATTTGAATAAATGTTCGTTTATAATAATTATGATTTTAAAAATAATCTTACATTTAATTTTGTAAAATTCAGAAAAGTATTCATTCAGAAATAAATAATAAAATAATTCATTTATTTATTGCTGATTACAAAGTCATGTAATTCTTACTTTCGGTTAAAATGCAGGTAAGTATAAATATTTGAAGAATAGTGTAATTTATTCCAGTATATAATTCTTATAAATAATAGCCTAATAAATAAGGTATGCCTAATTTTCATTGTCAGTCTTAAATAAATATGATGAGAATTTTTGCATGTTAAATTCAACGGCTCTTTGTTGGTATTTTTATCCAATGATCATTGAGAATGGCAACCCTAAAACTACATTAGTTAAAACTCTAAAAATCCATGGTTACAAAAAATTATATTTTATCGCCGAATTTTTCGTGAAACCAAAAGTTTTTCTAACTGCACTTTACCCACGTATAATATGCGTTTATATAATTTATATAACTTACCTCCCATATTGTCTTAAAATCTCTCTGCTCTATTCTGAGGAGTTCACAGTGTTCATTGGTTACCACAGTTGCACTGTGGGGACTGTTGTCCAATATGGATTCTCCAAAAGCTGTGCCAATTCCAAGAGTGCATAAGGTCACTGTATCCTGGAACATTAAACAAAATACATTTAAAATTTGGTATTGGTTATAAATGTGGAATTAATTACAATAATTGTTATTAATTTGACATTTAAATAATGATAAATGAAAAAATGTTTCTAAATTTCATTTGTTTTGCAAAAAAATTATCAGTCAGATTTTCATTTCTGAGATCATTTTGAAAGTAACTTAAAATAATTTTACGTATCCGTTACATTTGGAAAAAATCAACAATAAATGTTAGCAATATAAAATTTTTTATTTTAAGATACCATATTGTCAAAATAACAAAACATACTGTCACCAAAATTAATGCTTTTTCCAAGCATCCAATTTTGCAAGATATGTTTAATTGAGATATGAATATGATACAAAATTTTGAGTTCAACTGTTCATTTAATAGTATGACTTTATTTAAAGATCCATAACATATACATTTTTTGTAATCTATAACAAAATACAATTCAGAAAGGATTTAAAAAAAAAAAAAAACAATGATTTTTTTAAAGCATTTGCATTTTTTTTATAAGATATTTATATAGTTTTCACAATTATTTTCCAAAAAAAAAAAAAAAAAAAAATTCCTAAAAATATTAATAGCTATTTGTCCCATTATAAATAGCAGTACACAATAAGAAATATCTTTTAATATAATATATTAACTAACTCATAATAATTTTGATAAATTTTACAAAGCGGCTTTACAGCCCGGCTAGCTCAGTCGGTAGAGCACGAGACTCTTAATCTCGGGGTCGTGGGTTCGAGCCCCACGTTGGGCGAAATATAGTTTTACAGCAATATTACTAAATAAGCATTCATAATAGCAAATAATGACTAAAATAAATCAGAGAGTCGACATAAACTTGTCCTTTGCTCGCTATTATCCTCCTGGATTATACTTAACCATTATGGTTAAGTTTTTTTTTTAATCTTTTTCTCAATATTTATAATTTTCTTTACCTAATTTTTAAAAATCTTTCCTTGTTTGCGGGTTTTTTATAGTTTATTATAGTGCATAGGCCTATAATATGCATATCTTCTAGTATATTTATTTATTATCTATTATATTTAAATTTTAATATTTTATTGTTCTTTTAGAAAGAGTCAATAACTCTATTCTAAGTCTGACTCTTCAGATATTTTAAAAGTACACTTTATTTAACATAACCAAACAGAAAAGTAAAATAAATGCGACATTTAAAAAAAAAAAAAAAAAAAAAAATCGAAATTACCGCAAAAAAAAAAAAAAAGTCAACAACATTCTGCTTTTAATTTTGACTACTCATCACTTATTCGTCTTTCTTGAAACAACAGCAGGGAAACTCTGGGCTCGCCTTTGAATAGATGGCGCTGTTCTCACAGTTAAATTCAACCGCATATAACTTAAAATGAAAACTGCAGATAAAATAAGCACATACGACTAATTCATTGCTATTTATTTAATTGGTTTTTCGCTCTACAATAATTCGAGGACTCATTTAACGGCGATCAAAGATTGAAGTAGCTTCTGGACAATTACATACGCTCACTTCAGAAGTTGGAATATAATCCCCAAAATGTTACATTGAAATCTGAACCACGAACTATTTAACTAGCAATTCAATTTAAATACTACAATGAAAACCTAATTTTGGAGTTCAATCCTACTCTTGTAGGTATATTGGAGTTTCCGATTCCTTGAGACAAATTTTTAATTGAAGGAACTGTATACGTCTTTTCGTTTTGCTTTGAGAGTAGTTAAACATATTTTGTAATGATAGTAAAAACTATTCATAATTATTACATCTTCCGTGAGTGATAATTCTCAAAGCTGGAAATTTTAATTACCTTAGATGCAATGGTAAATATATTTATTTATTATATTATAATTCAAACTGTCTATAATTGTCAATTAAACATAGGCAACCATTTCAAAATGGTTTCACGGAATATACCGAATATGACGCGGAAGTGACGAGTCGGTACACGAGCTTCACCTTCGATTTCAAAACTTCTACATTACATCAACGAAAGAATATTAAACTTTATAATTATGCAGTGATCATAGGTTCTCAGAGTTTAATATTCTATGACTGTATCAGGTATCAAAGAATCAACCCTTTTGATAAGATAGTGACTTTGTTCTGCAACAGATTACCATGTACTAATGGTCATCTGTTATTCCTTCAATCCAAATATATCTTAAAAGGGATGTTCTATAAGCTCGTTTCTCAACTGATGCAAAAGAAACTTTTTTCTTTCAGAAGGAAATATTATTTTCTTAAATTATGTCTCATTCAATCTTAGCCCCCCAAAAATTGAAATGTAGACAGGAAAAAAATCTTAAATCAATTAAAAAAAAAAAATTTAGAAGCTTATAATATTATATGAAAATTCATAAGTATCCCAACCTCTAAAATATTAATATAAGTTAAAATTTTGGGAAAAAAAACCCATTTTAGTTTCAATTTTTTATGCAGTGTTTCCAAAATAAATTATTTTTCACATTATAGTAACTCACTATACCACAAAGTGAATTTTTTATATAAAACATAAGCACGAGTACAATTAAAAAAGACACTATTAAATAAACAATTTAAAAATAAAAAATATTAGAAACGACTTTAAAAAGAATAA